>DWKL01000016.1:0-33193 GCA_018249415.1 Phareas burnsi | reverse complement strand
CCGCCGCCGCCCCCGAGAGGAAGAAAAACCCAAGAGGATTCCCCAAAAAAAAAAAAAAAAAAAAAAAAAAAAAACAATGTCGCTGACATCAATTGTAACATTTAGGGGGCAAACTATGGCACTGTCGTCATTTATCTGTCTTTTTTTTATGTAATGGATATAGCAAAAGACCATACAGTCTATCTGATGTTATGTGGTCACTGCCCATGGACATCTCTAACTAAATTTGTATACAACAAAAGTACTACCAGAATTTGTGTGATTATACATGCATTACTTCTCCTGAAGACTAATTTGAGGATTAAATTGTCTCAAAAAGTAAATCTGACTCTCCCTTTGGATTACTATCAGAAGTGTTACACTGGCATTGTAATATACAAATAGGTTGAACCACAAAAAATTCTACCACCTAGTTTTAACATTACTAGAATATGTGTTTTTTCAAATACCTCTTATGATTTATACAATATAGACTATAAATGGAACAAAATATCTACACCTCTCATGTGGCCCCAACATGAACCCAAAATCGTGGGGCTCTATTATCAAAAGTAATTCCAACCGGGCGCACATAAAGACAATGCAAATAATAACCCATAGACATTTATGTCTACATCCATTTGAGATTCATGACATTCCTAAATTATGATATCTATATTCGTTTGTGCTTCTAGGCATTTCTATCTAATGTAGAAATTGCTAAATAAATGTAGACATTTATTCTGGGTTCACTTGTATAGTTTATATGTTTGCTCATTTGGGATTGTTTTCGTGAATATAGCTGCACAATTTAAGGATCATGGTGGGGCCTCATATGGCAGGGGATATTTTGTTCCATTTAAGTAGTGTTTATTTTTTTTTTTATGGACTATGATGAAGACTATGATGGTCGCCTTGTTATATGTGTGCCTAGCAACTGCACCTCTCCAACTGAAACACAACAACTGCTTTACGGCGGATTATGAGAGCGGCTGTGGAACTTCTCCAGATGAACTATTGTTCTACCACCTTTCAAATTGTTTAATCATTGTAACAGATTTTTGCAAAAACAAATATTCAGGAAAAGTGGGGTGTAGGGTGTTGCATAGCATATGTTGGGGCCATATGCTCAGGAGGTACTTCATAACATATATCAAACATATATCAAAGCACAGAATGACAGGAAGTATGTTTCGTATTATAAACGTATTGCATATTCCTTAAAGAAATTGAACAGTAACAAAATTTTATAGTACATCACTATTATAGTACATTAGGTAGTAACAATGAACTAAGAAGTCGTGTTTGCAAAGTAATTTTTTGTTAACAAAGTTGATTCTTTACATGTTAGAGAAAAAATAAAAATGCTATTAAAAAAAAAAATAAGTATCTCCCAGTATAGGAAGTAGTATTATTGAACAGAGGAGTGTAAACCCTACCCAAAATCTTTCACGACCCCAACATCACGCAGCTCTCTTCTATAGCCAATCTGCCCACTGTAGCCTGCTATTGCAGTGGCTGGAATCTTTCGAAGGCTAGGAAAATAGGCTATCATAAATGTCTACTACTATATGTTTAGTGCTATTTTCACAAGCATATATGTGTATATGCATATGTATGTATGTGCATGATTCCCTTTTAGTAAGATATCAACCTCTAACTGGGAGCTCTGGTATTTCAATCCCAGGCTAACACTTTGAATTAAGTTATGTGTGTTACAAATTTATTGTCAGTTGTTTTAATGGTGAAAGAACACATTGTAGGGGACACCTACATGCTTGACAGTTCTCAGTAATATTCTCGCATGTAAGAGAAGTCCACTAAGTCACCCTTGACCATTGTGGTGGATTATGGTGTAATCCTTTTTGTTCTGACAGGAGCCCCATGTGTTGGCCATGGGTGGGATTAGTAGACCGATAGGAGTCGATAATGACTATATATTTTCAAGGTAAAAGTTACTCTTCATGAAGTGCACTATTGTTGAGTGAAAGTCCCATTCAAGTTGCGTCAGTATTTACTAAAATTTACCTATATAGACAGTCAAACATGCATTTTTTAAATAGTTATCACATTATAATATTAAATACTCATATGAACCTGTAAAAATGCTGTTATTTTGAAATTTCAGACTTCAACTTTGTTTATGTTGTAGGTTTCTATTGTAACACATTCCTACACAGATGTATCGCATTTCTGAAACTGTCTAAGATAAGAGTGAATAAGCATATCTAGGTCAGCAATGTTTGTTTAATTCTTTGAAGTTCCATTTGATATATTATTAATGGTTGTAATTATCACTGTGTGTCTGACAACCACATCTCTGCAACTGAAACATAAGAATTGCTTCACGGTGTATTGTGAGGGCGGGCAGTGGTACCTCTGTGCTGGGGCTATAATCCTGCCATAAGAAAATAGCAAAAGTTCACTCATTTGATATTTAGGGGACCCTTATATCCTAATTGTATGATCCCATTGAGTTAAAACATTCTTCATGCTGAGGTGTCACAGTGCCCACTTGTTATGTTACTACTGCTTAAAATGTTTGATCAAGTTTATAAATACAATTATGTCATTTCCCAGTTTCACAGATTACAGTGTAATAAACCAAACAGTGATTGTATGTATTTATGTGTTTATCATTTTAATACATACATAAATGCATATAAATCAGGACTGACTTTGATTTGAAATTATATTTGTCAGCTTATCATAATTACCTGTTATCTGATAGCATATCATTTCCATACACTGAACAAATCGTCAAGTCGCTAAAGAAGTTGCAGCTTTCCTGTAAACAATTTTAACTATTTTATTGTTAGTGGCAGGAATACTGTTTAGTAATATATACTATAGAACAAACATTATGTCTACTGTAGGCCTTTGAGAAGTATTATTTATTTACATTATATTAATATGCAATATGTATTAAAAATCTACATGTTGGCTTAGATCCACAAGCATGATAATAAAAACAAAACACATACATGTACATAATACATTATTAAAACTAATAAAAACATGCCGTCATTAACTTATGCATAGTAAGTATATAAAATTGAATATACACTTCACTCATTGATGACATTTTAATTGACAGTTTAGACAGGATACATTTGTATCGGTTAAATTATGGGTGGATTTGACGATTTATAAATCATAAAATTTGGTCATCTTGACAGTATCTTGAGGTGGCAGCCTTCGTGGCATGGTAGTCAGGTCTGTTACCCATAGGACTATGGGTTCGAACCTCGTTTAGATAAGTATTAAATTCTTGATTTAGAATTCTGTTATAGACTCAGTGTTTGCGTACTTGTCTTTGTGTGTAGGATTCCCTGACAAGAAATAAAGGCGTTAGAAATCGTTAGGTAACGCATAGCGTAGTAGTGTAGAAAGCGTTATTATTATTATAAAATATTCAGCTTTGACCTTTCTCCCAATTTTGGGGGGATAGGTCCATTCATCCATTGACGCGGGCTTTGGGCCAAATGACATTTGGAAAATATGTGGAGAATCGTAATTGTATTGTGTATGATGAAATACTTTTTTTGTTTGTTTGAAGAGTAGCAAGCGAATGTGCACCCTACTTGATGTTAAGTTGTCCATGGACACATCTAACTTCAAACAAAACTGAAGTCCTATCTGAGGTCGTACGTAGATGGTGGTGGCTTCACTGTAAGTGTGTCCGACAACCACACCTCTCCAACCGAAACATAAGAATTGCTTCACGGCGTATTGAGAGGGCGGCGACGATACCTCCGTGGTCGGACTATAGTACTACCACCAATACGTATGTAAATGTTAGGGTTGTATTATTAATTTTTCTTCGTGTATTACAGAACCTCGAGGCGCGTTTGAGCGCGGATTCTGATCTCGAAGCGCGCACAAGTCACCTGTGCGAGGCATGGCGGCGGGTCCACTGCCTTTGTCAGCACTCCGCCCCAACAACGCATCCGCACCTCATCAGCTGGCTAAAACGTCACACCGCTCACACTCTACTGCAGGTACCTTTCTTTTTTATAGCATAGAAGTAGATAACGGGTATACAGACGATATTTCATTATATGACAAGATTAACAAACGAGCGTGTAGGCCACCTGATGTTAAGCGGTCACTGCAGCCCTTGGTCACCCACGTTTAATCTGGAACAGGATTGAAGTCCTATTTGAGGTCGCACATTATGCTTTACTACTTCTGCGGAATAAGACGGTCGTGTCTTTGTGAGTGTACTCAACCACGCCTCTCTATACAATAAATAATGTTTGTATTTGTATTCGTAGATAGTAGAATGCTAATTATTAACGAACTTTTTAAATTTAATAGAGTGAATGGCGGCTTCCAAAGAATCAAGACAAACATAAGGCCTTGGACGCGGCCATCGAGTTCTTTATCGCGGAGTGTCACGAAGTAATCGCCACCAGAAATGGCCCGGATCCACTCTGGGAGACCCAGCTGCTGCAGCGGGCGAAGTGGTTCAAGACCGTCATCTCGGATCCCTGGGGGAACTCAGTGCTTAAAGCACTGCTGGGGCTTTCGGATTCCAATCGGGGGTCCTCGGAAAGCCCGACTGATCACGAAAGTAAGATTTATTTAACACATAAATAGCCTAGGAGCACACTATGTTTCCCTATTACATTATATGTAATAGTTTAGTAGGTAACCAGCATCATCATCAAACTGCTCAGCAGTAACCGTACTGTCTGATATCTCAAAGAATCCAGATTCAATTCCTGTCAAAGTGGAATGGTGCTGTCTGTGTTTTGGATCTGGATCTGGGTATTCGACGACAGTGCGACGTGGTGGTAACCAAACCGGTCTGATGTGCTGAGGGTTTGCGATTTGATTCCCAGATATGTAGACATTTAAATGAGAAATTCAGATTTCTGCTCTGGTTCTGGGTGTTCATGTACTCGTTTGTGTGTGTTCATAGTACACACAATACAGGGAAGCCTTTGTCTTTGCATTTGTCCATGGTAGCCATGACATCGAGAGCCCTAATATGGGGCTATGTATATAGAAAACGTTATGATCTTAATTTATGTTAAATAGACTTTTAGAATCTAGTTTAGACAGCATGATGATTGTTTTCTTTTAAACCTTAAGCCACAAGTATAGAACCACATTTATATATTCGGTTTGGACTTATTATATATAAATAAGGCATACATATACAGATACATACAGAAAACCAAAAACATTTTTTTTATATTATTTTATGACTATTATTTTAAAGTGTTGTGGAAAAAAGTGTTAAAACACATCTTATACTTATTGTGCATATATATCATGATAATTAAATTAATTCTGTGTTTCTCTCTAGAATTGGTAACTCAACGAAATGAAATATTGAATTTGTGACCATGTAACTCATAGTTTATACATAAGAAGTGGCTCACAGCTCATAATTTTTTTTGTGTACTATAATTTAAAATTTTAATACATTATTCATACATTGAATTGTGATCCTCATTTATGAGACCTAAATACTAGAACCAGTGCAAAGTAGAGTCTCACGCTCATCATCTTACCTAATCAAACCTAGAATAATAGTAATAGAATGGTAGTGTTTAGTCTTTAGCGTCTTAGTAATTGACCTCCACTGACCCTCGTTTATGAGATGTGAATACTCGAAATGGTCCAGCAGATTTGCACGGTTATCATTTAACCTAATTAAACCACTTCCAGTAATAGAATGGCTGAAGGAAGAACGCGGCGTTTTCTTCGTGACCCGCCTCCGTCAGCTGGGCACCTCGAAGTGCAACGACCTCGCACTGAAGCTCGCGTCCGCAGTGATGGAACGGGCCCGGGCGTGTTGTGAACCGCTCGCCGATACGGAGACTACGCCTGATGATATGGGTACGTTACAAATGACCTTCCTCCTTTATCCGTTCGTCAGCCTTTAAAAGTCAATTGCTGGGTATATGGCTCCACTAGAAAGGGAAGTTATGTTAATGCTCGACTGTGTATTTGGCCATAGCAAACGATTAATTATGCAGATTAATATTTTTGATATATTTGAATCCTGTGATTTATGTGATTTATTAATGTAATGTAGTATATTGAAAGCAGCACTCCGATATTAAGTGTTCAGAGGTGTCGAAGGACCTTAAAAAAGATTACTACGAAAAACATACACAAACACTTGACACATAAACACACACTTACAGAGACTTATGCACCCGTTAAGAATGTAAGTTACATATTACAATTTTATTTCTATATATTCAGTATATATTTTCAATTTATAGTTCACATTTAAAAATAAGTTATTTAAAAAAAGACTGAACGTCTTCTATTTAAGGAGAACATATATCTTAGTAGTAACTATAAACCTTTAAAATTGAATAGCCTTGAAGGTGGTGGGTGTAAATGGCTTTGACACAGTATTTAACTAACAATAGTTGCACAGTTACAAAGACACAGACATTTGTGCTATGAAATGTTTATAAATGTACAATATGTATTTTATGTTTCATCATTATCCCACTAATGTCCCACTACTGGGCACGGGTCTCCTCTCAGAATGAGAAGGGTTATGCCATAGTCCACCACGCTGGCCATGTGCTGATTG
This sequence comes from Phareas burnsi, assembly GCA_018249415.1. NCBI lineage: Eukaryota > Metazoa > Arthropoda > Insecta > Lepidoptera > Hesperiidae > Phareas > Phareas burnsi. The sequence goes on along the minus strand of DWKL01000016.1, from coordinate 26,646 downwards.
GTAGATTTCACACACCTTCGAGAACTTTACAGAAAGCTCTCGGACGTGTAGTTTTTCACGATGTTTTCATTCACCATTAAAGCACGTGATAATTAATTTCTAATATGCACTTAACTTCGAAAAATCAGAGGTGTGGGTGTGTGTGCGGAGATTGAACCCCGGACCGCCAGTGTGAGTGGCTGAAATCTTACATACTAGGCTGTCACTGCTTATCATAAACGTATTTTATGTTTATGTTCAATATAATTTTTAATCTGTACCAATTCTGATTAGTTTTACCTGAAATCTGTTACATGAAATATTTGGACTTAGAATTACCCTTTAGGAGACTGAGTACTTAACATTACATATGTTGCTATCATTGTTATGTTTGGTACTTCTTTGTTCGTGTTGTGGTTAGCAAAGTAAACAAATTCAAAGCAGTCATGGTTGGTTGTTTACAGATAAGCAAGATAAAATCCAAAAGGATCCAACATTCACAGAGATGCTAAGCAAAGAGGCTGGCTTCACAGCCGATGTTTGGGAATTGATCACTGACATTGAGTTTGTCCTTTTGTATAAGGACCGATCGAAATGCATAGCTGTGGTATGTACCTAGTTGTATATCTCTCATAATATTATGTAAGCTATTAAAATAATTATATAATTTAATATTCTTTTAATTAATGTTGATCTTGGAAACATGATCTTGATTTATTAATACATTATACATATATATATATACATACATATATGTGTGTGTGTGTATATATATATGTGTATATATATATATATATATATATATGCATGCGCATCAGCTTTGAATAAACAGACTATGAATGTCTCTCGAGCAGGGTTTAATGTTGAGTCATAAACAGTTTTAGGAGGAACATAATTTCTGGTACTGTTATTCTATTAGTTTTTTATTAACTGTCATTTCGCCCCTGTGGATTTATCACATGTGGTTTATCACCATAGATTTGTCATGGTTAATCTGTTTAGTCTTGTCATCATTTTTAGTCTTAGTCCTGTCTTAGTTTAGTGTCAATAGTATGATAGTAATTTTTTTTTTTCGACAATGAAGAAAGAAAGAAAGTCTTTGAGTGTCTTGTTTTAGTTTTATGACAGTTAGACAAGTTATGTTTTTGTATAGGCAAAACAGACTTCACTCAGTACTGGCTACCAACTCGTGGAGAGGCTTCACAGCCGGCTAGAGCTTTCCCCGCGTGAGAAAAGGCTATGGAAGAATTCCAAAGATGTTGCCATCCTTATTGCTCAGGTAATAACATATTATGGTTAATTAGTCTTCCGAAAAATCATAAAATATGCAAGTCCTTGATGAGCTGATGATTGTTATTTGACAACACAATGGGGCACCCTTAGGCATGTGGGTATCCTTATGATGTTGATCTCTCATCACGATGTGGTGTGGACCACTTCAGCTCTAAAGTATATCATAATAGGATTCAAATTAAATTGTGTTATTGGTTATGATGTATAGTATTTAGCTGCTTGGCAAGTTCATACTGCTACATCTATTACTGCATTGGAAACCTTTGTTGAACACTGTTGTGTTTTGGTTTGAAAGGTGTATGTGTAGGGAAAGATACATACACGAGGCATTCCAATTTAGTCCTCATGGATAGAAATGAATCAGTGAGTGACCTCCAGTAGGATTTCAATCCTACTTGTGGTTGATTACAGACATTCATGATCATCTGTGATTACTCACCATCAGGTGGACTACATGCTTGCTTACTGTTTCTGTGCAATAAAATCAAGTTGCCTGGCAAATATTATGATGTTAAGCAATCCGATTTTTTGCCATTTACGAAGAAAAACATTCATCATACACTTTTTTTTTACGAGTTTTGGAGGCAAAGTCAATTTGTAAGTTTATGTAGAATGTATTCATTTATGTCTAAGTCTATGTAGTTCACATGTAACTAGTTGGTAAAAGTCTGGTGCATAAACGATCTGTCCACTAACGCATTCAACATATAACTGTCTATATAGGTGATGATAGCGCGCTGCATGGTAGTCCCGGTGTGCCTGGGGACGGCGCGTACGACGCTGTACGGGTGTTCCCGGTCGCTGGTTCGGCTGCTCCCGTCCGACCGGCTGCCGGCGTCCATGGCCGCCCTCGCCGCACCGGCGGCCACCGCTCGCCACCTCCACACGCTCGCCGTCGCTGTGCACGCGCAAGTAATGCGTACCCACTAAATTGTGGGAATGTGTGTTACTAGTGCTCTCTTATTATGTTATAACACTTTTTTAATTTTATTACGATAAAATAAGATTAATCAAATGTAAAAGAAAAGATCTTATTTGAAGTAACAAGGGAAGACTGATAGTTATTCTATTTTGGTTGTATTTATTTGGTTCACTGCTTACATTACATGATATTAGATTAAAATTCATCAGAAACTTAACTGTTTTGATTGCTACATATATTTCTATAATAATTATTAACATGATTAATTTTATTTTTCAGTGCAAGAATGAACGAAAACCCTTTGTGTGTGAACTATACATTCGTGCCATTACTGCTGGAATGAATGAGTTGGAGAGATTAAAGTTGAATAAAGAAAAGGTATTTTTTTTTCATTTACTTTTGTGAAATCAGTGGATTAACCAGTGGTTTTTGACTTTTGACTAAAGATGGACAAATAGATATTTGACCTGATATACCTACAATTGGGTTGGAGTATGCACTCAAAAGTGTAGAACAAAAGCATCAAAACTTAAAATGACTAATGATGGACAAATAGCTATTTGATCTATTAAAACACTGATCAACAATAACGTTTTGTTTAGTAAAATTATAAATTACGACACGAAAGTGAAGGAAAATACGGTACTTTTGTATACTTTTCATTTTTGTCTTTATTGTAATGTTTTTTCATTGTTTGGTGTGCAATAAAGAGTTATTGTATTGTATTGTATTGTACTTATATATATTTTTCACAGAGTCAACTTTTAATAATTATTGCATTGCTGATGTTTGAACCGTTGTTCTTTCAATGAAAGTTGGCACACCATTGTTGTATTTAGTGCACACTTAAGATTAAGAAACTTAATGCCTTGTTATAGCATAAAAGTCACCAACGAGCATGCAGTCCACTTAATATTACTTGGTCATTACTGTCCATGGACATCTGTAATCAATCCCAAATAGGATTTAGTTCTTATATGTTTGATGAGTAGCAAACAAACATGCGGGCCGCCGGATGTTAAGTAGTCACTGCAGCCCATTGATACCCACATCTAAACCTCAACCAAAGCTGAAGTTCTGTCTGAGATCGCACTTAAATAGCGTTATTATTCCTGAGGACTAAGATGCACTGCGCTCCAACCGAAACGCAAACTGCTTCTCGGCGGAGTATATGGGCGGCGGTAGTATTTTCCCGGACGAACTATAGTTCTACTATCTAACCAGTCCTACATGAAATTGGCCATAGATTTGTTGCTATTACTGGGAGCTAAGTTGTACTGAGAACTAAATTGGAATGCCTAATGTATATAAGTGTACTACTACACTATTTAAACCAGACAACAGCATCGTTTAGCGCTGCAGTTGTAATAAGATGTTGTATTGTATATGTGAGGCAATGGTGCTTCCGGAGTTAAACCGCGCAGGGTTCCAGTTTTAAATGTCAACCTGTTCACATCAGGAACAAGAAGCCCTTAGCGCGGAGCAGTTGCTCGGTTCGTGGTTCACGCAGCTCGGTTCGCTGCTAGGCGGCAGCGCGCGTCTCGCTTATGAGTGCGCTCTCACCGCGTTCTCCCTTCACCCATCGCAAGCCATGTACGAACGGATCCGCGCCGCGCCGCAGCTTCAGCCGCATCCCACTCACAAGGTATAGCACAGTTGATGCTACTGGGTATGGGAACGTCCATTAATCACGTTAGTCTCGAAATGGGGGAAGGCAGGTTAAATAAATTACGAAATATCACAAGGAGGAGGGAAGGTATAGTGATATCACGTGTATTTATTTTTTAGTTGAAAGTCCGATTTTTAAACCAGAAAACGGCTCGAGATGTTAACTAGCCGTTATGGCTAGCAAGAACTTCTTTTAGTGAGGAGGGGGGGGGGTGGAGTAGGTAGTTTAAATCCTTACCACGTGCCTAAAACGTGGCTAAAAACATCACGTAGCCAATAGATGACCTCTAAGACGATAGAAGTGTGAAGAAGGAGTAATTCACGTGTGTAGTAATCTAGCGTGTTATGCTAGTTTCGGCTTATAACACGTAGAGGTTAGTTCACACGCACGTGTTTATTGAATGTGTAATTATTATGTTGCAGTTTTTCTGTGTGTGCGACGTTATTATTACTTTGCGTGACTTTTTGTTTCAATACGTGTTGATGACAGCGAGACACTTAGATTCAAATGGTCTGTCAGATCTATAGTTAGCAGTATTAATTTGGAAAAGGTTTTTAACATTCAACAGCGGACATTTGAATGCCTGTGAATAATGTAGTCTACTCTACGTAACATGGTCATATTAAATCAGAAACATCTATGACTTACCCAACTTATGACAAAAATCATAACAGTTTAGCATCTTTAAACTTTATAGTTACAGGATGTTCAAGAACCTGAAACGGAAACAAACTCCGAGTACGGCAGTTGGGCGACTGACAGCCGTTCTCAGACCAACTTTGTTAAGACATCGGAGACTTTAAACTTGAAGAAGACACAGCAGCACTCCAACGTGCTGTCCACCGCTGTGCTTAATGAGGGCGAAACCCTAGGTCTTAGCCCGGAGCTGTGCCAAGATCTCATCGTGCTGCTGTCTGGACCTAGAGTCAAAACGCTTTCGTGGGATATGGATAAGTACGATATTACATTACATCGTTTTCAATTGTAAACAGTAAGCTAGCATTTTTTAATTGATTTTTTTTAAGAAATCAATGAAATTTAATAATCTTTTAATCGTAAATTATCCTTGATTTATAATCCTGAGTTTAGCATTAGGAGTCAGCCTCAGACTTAAAAACTTTTTAATAAACTTGGTTCTCTTCTTGATCAAGAGATAAGGTGGCATTAGTTATTAGTTTATTTATGTTTAGGATACCTATTAGTATTAACATCTTTAATTTTTAATCAATCCCTAAAACAGGTTCATCAAAAAGTACGAAAGTTTGTAAAAGCGTGGTATATTATTGTGTAACCATGAATTAGCAATAGGTGGTAGAACTTTAGTTTGTCCAGGGCGGTAACACTGCTGCCCATACAATTCTTTGTGAAACAACTCTTTGTAGAGGTGCTTGGAGAGGTGACCATCTTAGTCCTCAGTAGTAGTAATGCATTTATGTACAATCTTAGATTGGATTTCAATTCTGCTTGAGGTTAGATGTGGGTGTCCATGGGTTGCAACGACCACTTAACACCAGGTGGCCTGCACGTTTGGTTGCTACTTCTGGCCCATGTTTAATTCCTAATAATAAATTTTCAGAGAAATCTTGATTGAAAATTGCCGATCATACATGGAGCGGACTCATGGGGGAACCAAAGCACTCACCACTGAATTGAAGTATCTCAACCTCAATCCAGATTATTTCCAGCACTTGCCTGAAGAGGAAGACCAAGACGAAGGCGACATTTACTATGGTATTGAAAAAGGTAAGTACAGTTAGAAACAAGAAATGTTTACACCTAACAACCAATATTAAGTTAAATTTTTTGGCTACCAACAGTGTGTAGTAAAAATATGTAAAGCAAAAAAAATGCTTTCTAAATGCAGGTTATGAACATTTGGTGGAGTTACAAGATCCAGAGGAGATATGGGAAGATGCTCTGACGGATCTTGAAAGAACTGAAAGCTCTTATAGTACTGATAATGAAAGTTTAATACCCATACCAAGGCGGAAGAAGAAAGTTAGGCAACTATCAGATAGCTCTGCCGATGAGGAAGTAGATCCACTTAGTCAAACTGTAACCAAACCTAAATATCGACTCAATAGCAATGAAAGCAGTAATGAAAGGTCCAGGGAGCGTAGCAAAGATGGAAGCAAGGAAAGAAAGAAAAAGGACAAACAACAGAAGAGCGGAAGCACGAGCAAAGGGAGAACAAAGAAAGAAAAAACAAAAGTTGGCAATGACTGTGATCCTCTTACATTAGATACTGAAAAGTCACAAAATAAACCTAAAAAAGAAAGAAAAAAGAGAGAAAAGAAAGAGAGGAAAGATTCGCAGAAGAAAACGCCAACATCTTGTGCTTTATCGCGCCTTATAGGGAAAAAGATCATTAAGGTACCCGGGGGTCAGAGTACACAAAACCAAATAATGAGAGGAGAAACAGAGACTGATTTCAATAATCAAATATTCATAACCGACAGCGACTACGACAGCCAAGGGAAATCGTCAATAGCATCCATGCACACGGATGGTAATGATCCTGACGTATTATTCGACGGCCTCTTTTCCATGGACGAACTTAAGTCGCCTGAAAAGTGCCCAACTAAAGTAATTGAAAAAACAAACGCTTTCCAATTAGACAATGACCAAGCTTCGTTTTCAAATATAGGCTTTATAAAAAATACAATAAAAGTCACCCCCAATGTAACAATGAAACATAGTAATGCAAAGAGTAATGAACAAATAAGACCATCGTCAGCTACCCCAATTTCAATGCGAAATGTCAATGATATTGCTCGCTCGCCGTCTCGGGGTAGTTTAAATTTGTCCCAAAATAAAGTTAAGCTGAGTATTAAACGGCTTATAGAATTTAGGAAGCAAAAGAGCGCGACTGATCTCATAAACCCAACAAAACCTGAAATACCAGAACATCATATAAACAATGTCGTAAACAATATACCAAATCACTATGAATTGGCTAAGAGAATAGAAAATGCATCTCGAATACAGTCTGGATGTCCAAAGGCCATATCAGTTCCAAGTATTCCAAAAATATACATAAATAAACAACAAAGTGAGCAATTGAATATCTTAAAAAATGGAGTCGACAATTTCTTGAATAAAGGTAACAACGCAGGATTTAATTCATTAAAAAACTCGACACCTAAATTAGAGCCGCGGCTGAATAACGAATCGTTAAATCCAAAACTCAATAATTTAACTAGACCGATAAATACGCATTTGAATAAATTTGAGAGTAAACTTTTCGCTGCACCTCATCAAGGTGAACCTGTGAAGGTTACTAATAGTAACATAACATCAAAACTAGCTCAGCAATCTAACATGAAGCAAAATATTACTTGGCAGAATTTACCAAATACAGAACCAACTAATTTAAATGATTTTTTGAAGGAATTGCATCGATCAATAAATGCAGGTGTGAGTAGAGATGACACAAGATTAAGTGGGTGTCAATCTGATAGTGATGCATCTTCTTCGGCACCTGTAAACTATTGTGCCAAACAGATAAAACCAACCAAGAAAGGAGAAAATGCACCTAATACTTTTGCTCGCCTTAACTATATGCATAAAAATAAACAAGGAGAAAATATAGCGAAACAAATCAACGATCAAATGGCGCAAAATAAGTCGCAAAAGTCTTGCCATCAACAATTTGTGGAAGAGAAAAGTATTATGAATTATAACAATGATGCATTATTGTTGGCTCGTTTTGAAGGTACCACAATAAGGAAGATACAAAAAACGCCGCAAAATAAAGTGAACTCTCCTAGTAATAATCCGAATATTACAAGAATTTTGAACTCTAATCAAGGTGTTATAAAGAAAACAATTTGCACCGAAGATAAACTTGTTACAAGATCAAATACGATTCCTACACAACCTACTTCGGCACCAAGAACCACGATGTTAACAGATAGTGACCAAGACCAAATTCGACTTTTATTACGGCAGCAAAGTAAATTGAATGTATCAAACCCGCTATTGAGGTCAGAAATAGTAATGAATAAAGGAGCAAGTGCTATACAGCTACCGAAAAGCTTTGGTGGAAGTACACCTTCATCATCAACTCTACAAAACATTGACCAACGAGGTAGTGACGACATTTACAATCAGTCACAGGGTTGTCAAGTATATAATCAATTAAATCAAAATTTACAAGTTCCGATACAAAATATCGCTGCTTTTCAGCCTAGGCCGTCGAATGTCACACAGATAACGGAGAAATCTACAAATAGTAATACGCGACATAAAACTGTTGCAGGAAATACGAAAGAATTGAAACAAAATGCTATTGTTGAAGTTAAAAGTAATTCTGAACAACAAGATTGGGAAAAAGTTATGAATGCTCTTTTATCTCATAAAACTCCAAGTCGTGGTCCGAACGCGCTTGATATGGAACTAAATAAAGATTCAAATCAAACATCAGGTAACAGTTTACGTGAACAAAGACTTCGAAATTTTGATTCAAACAGAAACGTAAATTCCACCATTACTGTTGCTAACAATGTACACCAAAAACAAGAAAATCTTGAGATTATTGATGGTGCCGTAAAACAGAATTTACATGTCAATCAACAGAAACCAAGAATCACGGCACCTATGGAAAATAACTCTTCATTATTAACAAACATTGTTTCTCCTCTGAGAAACAATCTCATGGCTACGGTCAGTAATACCTCATCTGTGATAAACAAACCACCACTTGCGGATCCTATTGATCAAACTTCGGTGAGAAAAAACAACCAAACATTAACTATAAAAAGACTCTGTAAAGTTCCCGAAGCCAAGTTGCCGTTAGAAGCTTCGAACAAGGAAGTGAATAGTGCTGTTCAACAAACACTGGTATCTAACATACCTTCCTCGGATTATGATCTTTTAGAAGAACTAATGGATGATGACTTACGGCAAGAAATCGGCGAATTATCTTCCGACGAAGAAAGTTTCTCTTCATCTAATGTGCCAAAAGCATGTAAAGTCAAAAGTAGTGACATGAGCAAATCTACTACATCCATCCAGGCGTCTCGTTATTTAGATTCTTCACGTATTCTGAATGTGTCACAAAATCAATGCAGATCAAATAAACAAACAAATCCATTATTGCAATCTGATTTGAAGACCACCAGCTCTCTAACAGCACCTATCTCAACGAGTTTGGAAAACACGAATGTTATGAAGAATAAACCATTACATGTAATCGGCCCTCTCGCATCATCTGCCCCGGCGAGTTTTGAAAATACAAATGCTGCAAAGAATACACCAATTCATGTAACTGGAGCCCTTACTGCCCCTGCTCCAACAATTTTTGAAAATACAAATATTATAAAGAATAAACCAATACATAATACTATGTACATACCAGATAATAGAAAAAGTCAAACCAGAATACAACAAACGAAGACATCTAACGTAGTTCACCATGCAGCAAAGCATGTTATTAAGTCAACAAACGATCAGTTAAATCAAGGAAAGTCTCATTTTGTAACCTCGGATCCTACAAGGACATCTAATATTCAAATGCCTAGTAGCACTCTGCAAAGCAATATTAATTGCAATCAAAACATTATCAATAACAGCTTTCGTCCGACAACAACAATAAATCAAAACACTGGAAATGTTTATACTACAATTACTCAACAACCTCCTATAAAAAACGTGGTACTTATACGTCCGGAAATAATTTACGAGCCAATAACTACCGTGCAAGTTCATCAAATTCCAGAAATGATTAACCCTACAATGTGTAATTTAAATACAAACGCATTTGTAGCTGTCAATGCTGTACCCAATATATCTCTGTACAGCACCCAATTTGCTGCTCCTATTATCAAACCACTTATTATTGGTAATACTATAACTGTTCCGGTTACTCAGAATACTACACCATCTGTTATTAACTCTTGTGACAATACCGCGTATAATGTGCCACAGCACGTTACGAGCGCCAGTACTAATGTTGCTAGCAATCCGAATTCAGAAAAAACTTCTAGCTCTGTAGAATATAGCCTTCATAATAATGACTTAGATCTTAGTAACATTCAAAATACATCTAAGAACATGCATTCACATTGCTTAAATGAAGGACGCATTGAGACGAATGATATCGTTGATCATAATCCTAAAACTGATATAAAAATAAACGTTTGCTCTTCAAATAAGAGCTCTGAGAGGAAAGTATTGTCTGAAGTACAAGAAAAACATACTACAAACTCACCTGAGAAAATAAATTCAAAAAGAACCCTATCGAATATTGGATGTGATGAAGAAATAAAAAAAGATTTTCTGGTGTTTCGGGAAGAACGCATAAAACAGAAAAGGATAGCAATATTGAATAGACAGATTCACGTTTTCAGTCACACCGAACCTATTCCATTGACTTATGCTCCAATACATGTTTTTAAAGTATTGTCAGAAAATAAAGAAAAACAAATTGAACATGATTCGAACGTTATCTCTACACCTGCTAAATCACAAGCAATAACATTGGGTCATAAATCGATTACAAATTTAAAACAAGAGGATTTTACAACGCATATTGTCAACAAAAACAATGATTTGTTAATTTCAAACGAGAAAGAATCGCTGGTTCTTAATAATCCAAAAGAGAGTAACTTAATCGACGATTCAAAGAAAAACAGCATAAGCACACGTGTTAAATCACAAGTAATTGCATTGGGTTTTATATCAAGTTCCACTGAAAATCAGCTGTCAGAGGACATTATGATAAATATTGCTAGTAAAAGCGACGACTTGTCAGTATTAGATCAGAAAGAATATTATAATTCTCAAAAGTTGCTTATTGATAGTTCGAAAGAGAACGACGTTAAGAATGGTCCAAAAGAAAACAACGTAACTGATACTAAATCGCAAGCAATCGCATTGGGTTTCAAATCAACTCCCATTGTAAATCAGTTCTTAGAGCATATTACGATTAACAATATTCATAAAAACGATGAGCAAAAAGAAAATAATAATTTTCAAACGCTACTTATTGATAGTTCAAATGAAAATAACATATGTGATGGTTTAAAAGAAAATAACATCAGCGATACAATTGAGCGTAGCGGTATTAGGCTACGATCACTTAATAAGATAGGTGTTAACTCGTTCTTGTCTTTACGAGGCCAAGCACTTAACAAAAAAAGTGTTAAAACAAAGGTCAGACTAAAAGTAAAGAAACTTAACATTGTAGAGAAAAGACAGAAGTTAAGTAAAATAACAAAACGCTTAATGAGGAAAAAAAGGCGTATAACGAAAAGTAATAAACATACAAATCGAGATGGACTATCACGAACGAAAGATAGTAATATAAATTTGCCAGAAAATATTATACATGACGTAAGAGTTAATGTCGATGTGGAAGAACAACTTCTAGGATCAATTATACCCAAAACCAGTTCTGTCTGTAACGATAAAGTAAAATCTGCTGATATACGAGAGTATCTTAATAATGACAAAATGCAAAGCGATGTTTCTTCAGAAAAGGAAATGAACACCCAAATTATAAATAATACTGTTGATCGGGCTACTAATCAATGTATTATTTTAAATAATGAAAAAAATATTAACGGTACAAAGTCCTGTAACGACGATGTAAACTCTAAAAAAGGAACAGATAATGGAAATGAAAGATTTCAAGACAAATTAGAAAATTCTAATTCCAATACAATTAAAACAAATGATATCGATATAACTACGCCTCTTGTTAACTTAGCTTCTAATATGATTCCTTCTGATAATTCGGACAAAGTAAATGAATATACTTCAAAGAAAAATATATGTGTTGCTGAACATGATAGACTTGAGGACGTTATTATTTTAAACGACGACTGCCTAAGTGTTAGTGAAAGTACCGAAATAAAAAAGATAAAAAATCCATCTGTAAACAGTGAACGGTCCGAGGTTACGAAGCAATCAAGTAATGATGTAACTAGTTCTGATAGTGATAAAACTATATCAAATATATCAAGGAAACCAGAAAATAATTCACCGCAAAAGATATTAGATAAAAATGTGTTAACAGAATCATATAAAGACAAAATTAAGATTAAAGAGTTGCCTAGAAAAGAAGGTGACGATCCATTGAAAAGGTGTATCAGCATCAAATTATCAAATGGTAATAATTTCAAAGCTACGGTGTCAGGGAAGCTACATGTCGATATTGACTCATTATTTGAAGACCCCTCAATAAGATCCGTATTAATGAACAATATACCTAGTGATGCGAGGTGTATTTTAAACATTCAACAGATTGGTTCTAAAGCTGATAATAATATAAGAACGCAGCTAGTCTATCCCGATAAGAAATGTCTTGAAACTATTAATTTAATTAGTGATGACGAAGAAGATATAACATCGCAAGCATTTAAAACAGAATTCGGAAAATATAAAGTACGAACCCTAGAAGAAGATATTTTTAACAAACATCAAGATAAGTTTGCCCAAAAATGTTCTGTGAAATTGCAGAGATGTAAAATATCATTAAGCAAATTCTTTTCAGAAAAAAATAACTACGTAAAAGATGATGGTACAGTATATACATGTACCAGTGAATCGATATTTTTGAAAGAGGATGGCTTACATAGACCGGCTGCATTACCTGTAGATAATAATTTACAAATTATAGAAATTGATGACTCCTCAAACGATTCACTGGGAATGAACGAAAGAGTTTATGAGGAACATATTAAAAAATTAAATATAGGTGATCAAATTGAAAAAGACCTTAAGGAATTAAAAGATACATTATTAAAAGATTTGTGTGTTGATACTGCGAAAACAAAAGAAACATCTTTTAATAATGCGTACCATGAATCGACAGAAAATATTAGCAATAATATAATGTCAAAAGATCTATATATTGATAAGAATAAAAGTTTCAATAGCGGACCTACAAAAAACACTGCACATAATAGCGAAAGTGAATATAAAAATGTATCAACATTAAAAAACGATTCGTCATCCAAAAAGTGTCAACTTAAAATAAAAAAGTGTGACGATTTAGTAAAAAAGTATCAGCTTCTAAAGATAAGTAAACAATGCTTTGTGTCTTTAGAAAGATGTGACAAACTAATAAAAACAAAATATATGAAAAATTTGGAAATTTTGCCAAAAATTGGAAGTGAACATTTTGGCAACCGTGAACAATTTAAATTAAACCCAACTACATCTGTTACGGAAAATGATATATCTCATTGTACTTTGAAACGTAGTTATTCATTTTCAATTCTAAATGATTTCGGTCATGATGACCAATCTGTAAAATCGCTGAAGTCAAAAGGGAACAATACCACCGATAAAATGTTGGGAAAATGCGAAACTTCCTATAGAAAAGACTGTAAAAACAATGAAGCTTTCGAAATTTGTCATTCGGATTATTATATGACAAAATTTGAATTTCATTATTTAACGAAACAAATACGTGACAGTCATGCTATATCTGATGACATTTCTACGGACTATGACAGTGACCATGATAGGGAGAGTACCATATGTCTATTTGACAATAAGTCAACAGAGGTGACAGTTAAGCGAGCCGGTTGTCAAGTGCCCAGTCTTCTTAATTTAACTTTGAGTTGCTTAGAGAATATCACTATCTTAAAGTACGTGAAGCCTAACAAAACAAAAAACCAAAAAAATATTGATTATCCTTTGCTTAATAACCTTAAGAGAAAATTAAGTACATCAGAATATATGTCAAATGATAGAAAAATACTAAAATTGGGCGATAGATTTCAATCCTCAAATATAAAACCGGATAAACTAGTAACACATCAAAATTTCAACCAGGGCATGTTTATAAAATATTCAAATTCAAATTTGAAGAGCTATGATAGTAAGGAAAAAATATTAAACAAACCCGATTCATGTTATAATTATCAATTGGATGGTTCAAATAAAGTAATAAATTTTGAAACGGAGAAAGGGGAAACGGAGAAGAAAAATAAAGATGCACCGGATAGCCAAAGTGCGGAAGTTTTGGAACAAGTATATTTGAATGACCAACCAGATTTAATTTTAGATAAGGATGAAACTATTGAATTCAATATTGAAAAGAAAACTACGCAATATGATTACAGTTCCAAAATGTATTCATTAAAGAATTCAATTGATTTTAGTGTCAATAAAGAGAAGTATATTTCTCAACATTCAATTCAGGAAAAAATTGAAAAGCAGCCGTGTTCAGTAATTCATATCGAACAAAATATTGTCTGTTCATCTGTCAATGGCAATAATGAATCAATAAATGTTTCCAAAGATATATCTGTAAAAAAACATTGTTTGGTAGATCAAAACGTTTCTTGCGAGCACAATGAAAAAATAGCGGTAGACCAAGATTATTCATTTTCAATTGAACCAGATCAACTCGATATATTTCATGAAGATACAATAGAAAACTTCACTTCTGAGTTGGGCAATGAAATATTAAATTCACAAAAAAATAACTTATCAAATAGTACAGATTCAGAGAAACCCGATATAAAATGCACAGAAGGCCAGACTCGTTTGTCTCCACTTGTCTCACTCTCCATCAGATGTCTAGAATTTCCTACAAATTTACAAAATGATGACAGTGCTATGGATTCAAACTCAGAAAAGCATAATAAAACTACTGTATCTTCAGATAGGTCTGTTGTGGAACTGGACAAAACAATATTGAAGACCGATCCAGAGAATTTATGTAATAATGACTTGGGAAGAAATGCTTTAAATTGGAAACGAAACAGTAAAAAAGTGGTGGGAGTTGATAAAGATTGCTTATCTTTAACTTATGTAAACTTGGATGTGAAATCAGAACCAAAATGTTTGGAACGTCGAACAGAACCTATTTTGGATTCAGATAAAGATACTACAGACTTCCTTGTTGGAACATCATATGATCATCAATACACTATGGTCGAAGGTAACGATGCAGATGATATACGTAATAAAATTACATCTCTGGACATAAATCTTTTTGAAGCTTCTGAAAAATCAGTTTTTGACTCTTCAGATCTCAATGCATATGACATAGAAGAACAGGATTGTGTTAGTGAAAAATCTTTAATTGATAAAAATATCGGTAAAGATAGAACAAAATGCGAGGATATTAGAAATGAAAAAGATCATATACAATCCCCGAAATTCCTACATAGAAGACAAGAGCAAAATATAAATAGTAATTATCTTATAAATGTTGTAAATAATGAATGCCATAAAATTGTTAGTACTGTTGAGTCTGATGGATGCATCATTAATGAGAGCATTGAAAAAAAATGCGTAGAATATGCTAAAGAAGTTAGTGCGAAATTGGACAAAGATCAGCATAAAACTAATTATGATACAGAAAAACAAATAGTAGAAAATTATTCTAACACAAATAATGATTCACTTGAGAGTGAAAATGTTACTTTGAGCGATATTGAAAGTTGCGATAAGAATAAAGATGACTTGCTGTCTAATAACGCCAAAATTTTAACTGAAAACTGTGCGGAAATCTTTAACGAAGTCATTACGAATGTCAACTACATCAAAGAACATACAGAAGAGCAAAAAGTCTTGGAGATTCAAACTCAAAATTGTCTAGACGTCTGTAAAAGGAGCAGAAACATTACCGAAATTGTAAATTACGATAAAAACAAGGGCTATCTTTGTGCTACGCCGTCTAATCATTGTATCTTAAATAAAAACACTGACCTCGATAACATAATTTTAAGAAAAGAAGATCGTGTGGAATGTCTTAAAGAAATCAATACTAATCAGAATACAGAACAACTAAAAGTCATAGACTATGAGTCTAATAAAAATAGTGATTTAACTAATTCAAGGGACAATAATACTATAACCGAGATTGTAAGCTGCAATAATATGCAGACTAAAAATTGTATCAGTGCAGAGCGCATCAGTAATCATAAAATCACTTTGACACAAAACAATTGGGAAGAAAATTTCAACGAAGTAACTACAAATTTGGATTACGAAGAAGATAAAAAATGTCGTCATACAGAAAAAGGAAAAACATTACATGACTTTGAGAGTAATTTCTTGACCGATATAGTGAAATACGATAAGAATAATGATCAAATTGATACCAAATTTAGGGACATTTCAAGTTCTAAAAATATCACACTTTTATATGAGGAGGATTCTAATATTGTATTAAAGGGTTCGATTATAGAAGATCCAATAGTCGGAACTTATTATGTATTCCCGATATTAAGTTCTGAGATGTTTAATCCAGTAATAAAAGACAACGACCAGCACGACGTGGACCCTATAAAACCTAATATTTATCAAAGCCAAGATCAAACTTTAGAATCCGAAGTAACTACTAGTCTAAATGAAGACATAGACCTTTTTGTTATTAAACCAAAAGCAACATATTCTAAAACAAGTAACTTTTCAAAACACACGACTTTTACAGAAAAAGCACGAAGATGTTTAAAACGAAAGGTTGAATGTCTAGAGAGTAAAATAAATCCGAAAAAGTATCGAAAGGGGAAGAATATTGATCACCCTAAAATAACTGTGGCTGCTATGTTTGACTGTGCTTACAGTAAGGAATTTCAAAAACTCACTAATTACTGTACTTCTATAAAATTTTCATACTCAAAAGACTATCATTTAATGCATATAGAAAATGTACATACAATGTTAAAAGATTGGCCTATAAAACAGCCCCATTTACCTACAATTAAAACAGTGGACACAGATATCAATTTATTTGACGATAAATTGTCGAGAATTATACAAGATCCGGTGAGACAAACTTTAGCAGAAGAAATTTCAGCTAATTATGATGAAAAAGTATTTTTTTCCGATGAAATTAATGAAACAAATTTCAGTATGGGTTTTGGTGAGGGGTCCGGCAGAGTCAATCAAAATTTGGAAGATGGCGGAGAAAGTACAAAATTTTCGGCTGCGACTCTGTCGGACGTAAAACAATCTCAGCCGTTTTTATTGTCCGTAGATAACAATAAATGCGACATACCAGAAACATTATCGTCAAAGCATGATGAATTACAAAAATTAGATAAATGTTATTCATATATTAAACTTCGGAATAAAGTTAAATCATTTTTCCAAGAAACTACGATGAAATTAAATTACAGTTGGATGAAAAATAATATCAACTCTAATAAGATTAAGTCACAGCCTAACAACGTCTGCGACAGTATGATAGATTTTCTGTGTAATCTTGGCACTCCAAACTTTTTTGAACCTCCATTTACAGAAAGTATCGTTCAGGTTGTTCAAGTAGGCCAATTGCCTGTTAGTGCTGCAGCACAAAATCCTGTAACCTGCGATCCTCGCGTCACTCAAGTTTCAGATGCTAGTCCTGCACAATGTTCAGTAGAAAATGCTTCACATGACGATATGCAACCTAGTATTAAAACTGAATATACAGAATTAACAACGGCCGATATGTCATTGCCTTTAATGTCTGACTATGAACAACATCAAGCACATATATCGGGATCCCAAGTTTCTAGCTCACCACTTTGTAATGATAATATAACTATTGAAACGGAGGTAAAAATCGAAGTATTAGACGAGGTACCTGAAAACATGGATGAACAAGGTTGTTACGATAACAAAGATTATACGGCATTTCAAACTGAACAAACTACCAATAGTGAATATGCGTATGATGAAAATAACATGAAAGTACCCATAAAGACCGAGCCTGATGTAAAAATTGTGTTTGAGCCTTTAGGCGAAGATGTAGATAGCAATCAACTTTCAGACTCATATCAACTCCAGCAACAAAATCAACAAAATGACTTGTATGAAAAACCCGATCAACTTGCTCATGCTATGAATGCTGCAGGTATTAAAACCACGTCGGAGTCAATATCAGATACAGCTATTGACTTGTCTAATACTCTACCTCGTAGTGTATGTTCGGATACAGACGATAATAATTATCAAAGATCTACTATAACTGCCTTGACACTTCAACAGGCTTTAGCACAGATTTTACCCCCGCCTTTGAATCAATCTGGTGAGACTGAAAACAATCCACAAGTTTCAGTTGCTTCTCAAATTTTACATATCGTCCATGGTAAAAATACTTCTTTAAATCAGCTCACATTGGGTGACAATACACAACAATCTGTAATTAATCCTCCTAACCCGACCCCAGTTTTGCACATAGTACAAAATAAAAGTGGACCGACGACTTCGACTTCCAATGCTTCACCAGTACATAATTCGAACTCTTATAATGGCTTATCCTTAGTTGATACCGGTTTGTCACAAGGGGGTAGTCAGCTTTTGCACATTGTTAATACCAGTAATCAAAAATCAAATAACACGACCCAGTTACTCAAGAGGGTTAACCTTTTGACGAACCTCGCAAACGTTCAAGGATCAAATGAGCAAAAGATGGTACAATTTGTTTGTAAATCTACCGATTCTAAAGGAATCCAACTAAATACCCACCAAAGAAGCATGGTTTTGAGATTGCATCCAATTGAACCAACTCAGTCGGTACTATCAAAACCAGAGTGTCAAGATCAAAATACTATCAACAGAGAACCTCCTGCGAAAGATCCTGGCATTCCTCAAGAAATTAAGTCACGCTCGGTGTATGAAGAAAATTATGCTAAATTTATACAAAATTCAAGTAAACTAAATGTAGAAAAATCTACAAGCCTTCCTAAGTTTAACCAAGCATTTGGTAAGCCTGTATTTCAAGAAAATAATCAAAAATCTAACGAAATTGATGAAAATGACACCCACTTATCACCCGTAGAAACCTCTATACAAAATAATGATTGTCAGTCCACTGATCATTCTTTACAAATTCCCGAAAATATTCGTCAAATTGGTAGCCCACCATTATTGTTGCGAAAACAGACTAATCAAACATCTCAAGCGCAACATAACCTTGTTCAACAAATAAAACAGGCAATAACACCTATGAACATTCAAACTATGCAAGGTGGAGTAATATATACTCGTCAAATTCCGGTTAATTTAGGTGGTGGTCAAACCATAAATTTAATAACTGTACCTAATACTGACCGGATAGAGGAATCTGTTCAAAAACAAAAGACTGATGTAAAATTTGGAAACCGGGGTGAAATAGAACAATCTATTATTAAAATAGTACCACAAAGTCCAGTTGGTTCAAATGTTGAAATTTCGACCGACGAAAGTAATAACTCTGCTGGCGTTTCGAATGAATCCGTTCAAAATTCACAACCTCCGCCAATGTTGACGCAAATGCGTATAAAGTTGCCCATGTTAAGTAAAAATACGCAAATGGTTTCTGGAACGAGAGTTGTCCGGCCGTCGTTCTTCCAGATACAACGAAATGTTATAGGTGGTGCAAATCAACCTGTATACCAACAATTAGTTCTTACTGCTGCTCCAACGCTTGGACAGCAGCCAATCAGACTTCCTCAAACGCAAACGAGTCGAGAAATGAAGGTCGGTACCGAAAACCAAACATCTCCTGAATCTCAAATGAGCTCATCTACCCTTGAACAACTTCGAGAGTTTGACATGGTTCTTGAGCAAGTAAAGGAAAGAAGTACAGTGCAACCTAACGGTACTCCGCCCAATGACTTCCCAAAGTCGCACACGACGTCAACAGATACTACTGATAATGCATCAAGTTCTACACCTCCAGAGACAACGCAACAAGTCCTATATTCTATTGGAAATAACCAGTCAGTAAATGTAGCATATGTAAACAGAAAGTCAACTGTTGTATCATCATCGGCGACAACTTCATTTGCCCGATCGCCAGACTCATCGGGCATTGTAGAATCACCAACTTCCTCGACACATGTGCCTTCCGCACATGTACAACATACCGTGACTTCTGAAACAACAAACGAGACTCACACTCCACAAAGCCATCATAAACCAATTAAAGTGAGCTCAAAATCCAAATCGAGGCCAAAGTCTCATCATCCTCAATTTAAAATCAATGCTGTTCCTCCAAAACCCGCTAATCAAAAGCCTATGGAAGATGAACAAACTACACAAAGAATACTTTATATATTAGCAGAATACAAGGAGCAGGTAGAAAATTCTCCGGATAAAGATAAACCGGCGCCTCGTAGACGAACAAATTTACAGGCGTCAACAACCTCTTCGGGTGGGTCAAAACGTAAGAAGAGTTCAAGCGGTTCACGCCGCAGCGGACGTGATTCTAGTCCTATAGATGATAATTGTCGTACAATGGGATCTGAAGACAGCAGTTGTGGAACGTCCCAAGGAGACTGCAGTGAAACGTGCCTTGACACACATTCTCCTCAAGGCAGTCCTCGAAAAGTAGCCAAAAAACTGACTTTTGACCAAGATCCCCCCGTGACACAACCACGACCTACAGCGCCACGAAATGTATTAGTGACCGATGGTCCAACGCTTGCAGTTACCCGAGGAGCACCCGGAAAGCCGGCAACTGCTGTACTAATGCCTGCTAATTATATCCTTCCTGTATCGATGGTTAAAAGTGGTCAACAGATTGCTATTGTAACCAATCGGGGTCCAAAGATACTTACAGTGGGTGGTGGTGAGAGTGGAGCGACAAATGCTCTCCTATTACAGCGTCTTATTGGCCCCGCGGGGCTGAAACCTATGCTAGCTCGTCCGGGTGTCCGGCATGTTCGTTTGCCGACAGCGGCGTTTCACAATTTGCAAGCTTTCAATTTAACCACCGCCACCAGTGCACAGCCACCGGACAGCGCTGCGTCGCCGGCGCCAGCCAGCTCACCGCCGGATTTAATCGACACGAATGCTCCACGCTCACCCTGGACAGCTGGAGACACGGAGGAAGTTAAACCGGAGCGGGATTCCAGTCCGGAGGAGCCAGAACCAGAGCCAGAGCCTTGGAATGTCCCTCAAGATTACTCGTACGAAGAAACCGTGCAAACTGAGATGGACCGGACTGTACTTGTAAGTTTTTTTTTTGTTTTAATTTTATTATAAAATGGAACTGTAATATATTGACAGAATTTCGCTAGTTTATTGTAATCCTTGTATTACTGATAAATCCAATCAATGGATTAAATAATAAATTGCTTATGATTCCATGCGAAAATTCGAGTGCGTGATTCGTTTATAACACATTTTGCAACTTCAGGATGCGATCCCAGATCGATACAGTCCCGATATGGAGGCGCAAAGGATATTTGATAAGATGTTTGACGTCGAATCGAAAAAAGATTACATTGTCGAGTCTCAAGATGATTCGCCGCGTTGCCCTTACGATATTGACGCGTCAGATAGCGACGATAAGGCCTACCATCAGGTGATCGTATCGTAGAAATGACGCTGACCCCTCAATCTTAGAACGCCTCTTATGTAGACCCGCACGCCTCGATTTATTTTGTCCGCTTTCTCCTCGTTTTGTGTTGGTCTGCCGATAATAGAATAAAATAGATGCGACATAACGCCTTTGAAATGGATAAATTGATTGATAAACAAATAATGCAGTCAATGAACTAAATGGTGAATTTGGAATCGCCTGTTACTCTAATACAAGCGTTTGATTACCGTAATATGAAACTACACGAAACTAGAAAAAAATATGTCGAGTCGTAAGAGTTATAATTTTATTATATGTCGCTTCTACATTAAATTATGGCACCTCCACTTGTAACGAAGAAAATCTATTGTAATAATTGTGTATTAATTATTCTTATAGTCAGTGTTTCGTCCCGTCGTAAACTAGTATCTGTTTTTTAATTTTCTTATTATCACTTCTTACGTTACTGGGTTATAACGAATTATGTTAAAAAAAAGCTTTAAAATTTCTTCCGATTTCATTAGTTAAATTTTCTGTCAAGTGATTCTTTAATTTTGCATGTTCAATGGAACGAATTCAGTCAATTTATTCCATCGTCTCGAGTACAATATTGCATCGTTCTGCATGAATCATCAAAATTCTTTTGTTATGGTTATATTGTCATTAGTATTAAGAATTAAAAAAAAAACTAAACGCTGGATAAAATACAAATTAACATTCTAAATTAAAAAATCAAAACAATTACTTGTGTATTTTTCATTTGTAATAATTCAATCGTCTTTAGTATTGACAGTAAAAAAATCAATTGCAGTAATACTGAAATAAAAATTACATACTAATTTGAAACAACGAAACAAATACCTATGTAAAGTTTTGCAGTCATTGTGATGTTAAATTGTTTTATTCTTTTGTAATCGTTTTATCGTCATCAGTATTATGAATAAAAAATCCAAATGCAGTAATACTGAAATAAAAATTACTTTATAATTTGAAATATCTAAACAAATATCTATGTAAAGCTTTGCAGTCACTGTGATGTTAAATTGCGTTATTCTTTTGTAATCATTTTATCGTCATTAGTATTGACAAATAAAAATTAAATGCATTAATACCCAAATACAAATTAACATTCTAATTTGAAACATCTAAATAATTACCGATGTACAGCTTTACAGTCATTGTGATGTTAAATTGTGTTATTCTTTTGTGATAGTTCTATCGTCATTAGTATTAAGAATAAAAAAAAACAAATGCAGTAATACTGAAATACTTAACATCCTAAATTGAAGCATTCAAATAATTACCTATGTTAAGCTTTGCTGTCATTGTGATGTTAAATTGCGTTAGCTTCTCTTCATCGTTCTAATATATATCGAGACATGGGCTTAACGATTTATTTATTTATTAAATGAAAAGCTTTTTGCTTGAATTTCAAACTGTACTATCATTTTCATAGACTTTCATGAGGACACATTTTGAAGTAGTGTCATAGTGCATTAGGAATGATATATGAATGAAATGTAAGTGAATTATTGAGAATAAAATTCTTTGATGTACTCAAGGTGTCAGAACTATGCTGCCACTGTTCTTACTCGTCTTTTAATTTCCGCTTTATACGTATAAGAAATATATATAGAAGGTGGTAGAACTATAGATCGTCCGTAGAAGTACCACCGCCGCTCTCATAATACGCCGTGAACCAATTCTTGTGTTTCGGTTGGAGAGGTCCGGTAGCCGGACACGGGCAATAAGGAGGTGATTTACTTCTTAGTCCTCAGGAGTAGTAACGCATATATGTAGGACCTCAGAACTACAATCCTGTTTGAGGTTAAATGTAGGTGGCAATGCGTTGCGGTGACCACTTAATATCAGGTGGCCAGCACGTTCGTTTGCAACTCTTCTTATATAAAAAAAAATAGTTTGTGTAACGGACAGGTCTTAATATTTCGAAGCGTCGTTAGACATTCAATTTACATATATTATATTTTGAAAATATTCTATATGATCGAAATGGTTGATGTAGCTTCATTAATTATTGATTTAAAAAATATATATGTAGAAAGTTTTACGGTTTATACTACCAGTGTACTAACACACCGGAAATAACGATATTCGCTTTATGGACATAGTTCCTTTTAAAATGAAAAATACTTTAATAGGTATTAAAAATCACTATATGTACTGTAAATAATTCATGTAGAAAGCATAATTGATCAAGTTAAGGCATAAGAAGTGATTGAGTGAACAGATTGCGTTAATTATTTTCACTTTAAATCATATGGAAGCGAAGAGAGATGCTAGTGAGCGAGAGATGCAAGAGAGAGAGAGAGAGATGTGAGAGTGAGAGAGCAAGATGCGAGAGAGAGTGAGATGCGAGAGAGAGAGCGAGATGCGAGAGAGGGAGCGAGATGCGAGAGAGCATGAGGGAGGGAGAAAGAGACAATCATCAAGTTGTTTCAGGGATTAATCAATTTACTTATAAATAATTGTACTAGTTGTATGTATCTTGGAAACATGGCTCGGTTGGGGTTGAACAGAAGTGAATAAGAATTCAATATGATTTGATTGGAACTGACATGGAATTGTGACGTACATAGGTGGTGCACAGGCGCGATGGCGGAACCAACAGACATAGACTTGTGTCTGCAGCAACTCTTAGGCAGAAATTCGCCCTAATGGAAGACGAGTTGAGATTGCAGGTGAGGCTACTCGTACACTCTTGCTCTACAATGTAGAGTGGAGATGTAGAGGTCATGTTTATTAAGAACTTATTGCGGAAGATCGTAAGAGTTGCGGTAGATACCTCTTTCTGACTACTGACATACTCCAAGGTAAATTTTTATATCATAGAAGTGGTAACGAAGTATGCAGTCTGATCCGGATTGTAAGTGGTCATTGCCACCCATGAACATCTATAGGCAACACCGAAACGGATTGGAGTCGTGCTTGGGGTTAGACACAGATGCGTTGCTATGCGTGAGGACTAACTTGGAAGGTCTCGTGTCTCTGAGGCTGTACGTAGATGTGTCACCACTATTGAGGATTAAGATGGTCGCCTCGCTTTTTAGTGTACCCAACAGCCAGAGCTGCAACTGAAATACAAGTATTGCTTTACGGCGGACTGTGAAGGCGGAGATGGTACTTCCCCGGTCGAACTTTAGTTCTACCACCTACGATAGTCTTACATAAGTCAGAAATAGGTTGAGGTAATCACTCCTACAATTTGCTAAAAATATTTGTATTAATATCGAACATGTTTCACGTAACCCGCAGAAGTCGCTTTCGGAAGAATGCGAGGACCTCGGCGTGGATTCACCGTCGGCATCGGAATTGTTTCCCGAAGCGGAGTTGTTATTCACTTCGTCGCCCGCGCATGAAACATCTCACCAATCGCACACCCGTAAGTAGTCTATAAACCTTCTTCCACCAATCCTTAAAAAGTCCATAGATCCCCCTTTTTAAGGGAGGTCCCCTTAGAATAGGATTTACTGTCGCTGTGCTTAACTGTGCGTATTGGTGACCGCAATAGAAAAAGAAATGTACATAAGACGCTCATCTTCTCCCTTGGTCGCTTACGACTTCCGCTGGAAGGGTGGACCTTCCACAGCAATTTGGTCCCATTTTAGTCAACATTAACAACATTATCCTTAGGTCGTGCCGTCTCTAGTCAAGTGTCTAATCGAAAATCTCTGTTGTATTCCAGCTCAACCAGTGATATTGAACCAGAGTAGCAGTATCTCTCAACCGGACCTGGACGATCAGGTGGCGACCGATCAGCTGATCACCAGAGAAGACAGCGAGGGTCAGGACGAACGACAGACGGAGGAGATAGACCTTGGGCTCGAGGATGTGGGCATCGTGACGGTCAGCGAGGACGGCATGCGGGCCACTATATCCTTGGATCACGAGGAGTTTGTGCGCTCACATCCGAACACCACTTTCCACAGTGAGCCCACTGAAGACGGGGAGGTGAGCTTTGAAATGAGTCTTTTAATGGGTGGTAGAACTTTGATTCACCATCTCCATTTATCTTTTAGGGTTTCGTAGAAAAATTACATAAGTAGAACCCTTACATTTCGTCCTGTCTATGTGTTTGCATGTGTCACAGTCATTTAACTTTGGGGATTATTAGCATTATATATAAATTTGAAAGGTACGCTATGAACAGTTATGTATGATGTAGTGAAATTATAGGAAATAATGTAGGTTTAGCACATTCATAAATAAAGGGAGGAAACAAAAAATGCTGCAGCACAGAACGAGTAAATATAATAATAATCATTACAAAAAGCTGCAATACTGAACATATGTGGAATAATCGGAAAATCCTTCATTTGGATACAAATATTCAAAACCAGAATACGAACACATCACAGACAAATTGATATAACACTTGGAGACCGTGTTATTTTAATCCAGAGTGGAAGTAATATATAACAAAATAATAATAAGAATAAAAGATAAACACACATTCCATAGGCAGTTCTTTTATAAAATTATAAATTTCGTTTTCAGATCCAAGCAGTAACGATAGACGATTTAAAAGCGCGTCACATAACGTCGACAATATTCCACGCGAGCCGCGCGCCCGCCACCGTGCTGGTGTCCGCGCCGCAGACCGTCATCTCGCAGGCCACGCCCGGGGGCGGGGTCGACCGCCCGCCGCACCCCGTGCCCCAACCCGCCGGCAACGCACACGTCATCCGCCGGCTCCGCTACGAGCGGAGAGACAGAGCGAGATACCTCCTAGAATGTAATTTATGTTGTTAATATTGCTGTTGTTGTCACTGATTTTATTATCGAAGTTTTTTATTGGCGTGTTATGGAAATTTGATGACAGGGAATTTTTCCGAACGAAACAAAAGTTGCGCGCGCAGATGTAACACAAGACTAAGTTATTCCCCAATAAAAAATATTTTCTTTGCTGAAGTTACCCAAGTAGTTTGCAAGTAACGTATACATAATATTTCTGTTTTAATTTTTTATAGATAAAATAATAAAAATATTTCAATAATTAAATATAAATTAAATTATTTAAATAAAAACTTTCTAGATTAGAGGATATATTTATGCATTTTTTTTTATTGAATTGAATTATGGAGAGTGTTACAAAATTATCATTGAGGATAATTGTAAGGATACAGTTTCCAGGTTTGTTAATTGCTTGGCGACCACGAGAGCGCGATGGAACGTCATCTCTTCTCATATTATCTATATCCATACTAGGAAGAAGTAAATTATTAATTTTTTTTTTATTAACCATTTTAAAAATAAAAAAGTGTGTACGTGTACATAAGTCCTTATTTACATCCGTTAGAAGATACTTTGACGACGAAAAGGTGATTTTTGATTATAAGACAGATATCCTATGGAAATGATGAAAAAGTAAAATAATAGGAGTAAAAAATAATAAATACGGTTTTTTAAAAGAAACAATCAGTAATATAGTTAATATTTATTTTTGAATATATTTTCTTACATAAAGTATGAAATCGAATATTATTGAACAACTTAATACAAAAAATATATATATTTATTGAG
>DWKL01000015.1:0-33511 GCA_018249415.1 Phareas burnsi | reverse complement strand
GTTATTACTAATTTAATCAATCTTATTTATTATTAATTCTTTTAGAATAAGACATTTTACTTTCAACAAAATTGAGTGTACATTTCTGCAATATCCAACACAGTCAAAATTATATCTGCAATAAGTCAACAAAGTGAAAATACTCCCTTATATATTATTATACTCTTTGGAAAATACCATAGATAGATAATCCACTACTCATGAGTGCGGAAAGTACTTTAGTATTTCAATTTGTCCAGTATAAATACAGTATCTCACGAACCAAGAACTACACGAGTTGGATGACTAACACAACCATAACCGTCGGCTAGACTTAAACTTTAATATTTATCTTGCTGCTTATATTTATTTATTGGCCTCGTAAAACCATAAACATAAAAAAATAATTCTGTCAGCAGAGCAGGCCTGACATTGACGTAAAAAACAAACAAACACTGACAGACGCTGGTACCTATGAAATAGAAATTCATAACCTGTACAACCTACATCATGTGTAGTATTTAATGTTATCTTATTCCAGTATAAGCTTAACAGAAAAAAATATGGATGAGGTTATAGTTGGTACGTACGAAGGCTTCCTCCTTGGATATTCCATGTGGCCTGACAATGAGGTAAGTCATTACTGAATAGTAACAGTAACCTTTATCATTTATCAATAAAAATTATTTCATGTTATAATTATTTTACAGGTTATAAAATTGAAGCAAACCTTCGCCACACAATCGCACACAGCTTCTGTCCGCTGCGTATCGGTTGCTGGAAAGTACCTAGCATCCGGTGGTACAGACGATAAAATAGTTGTAATTGATCTGAAGACCCGCAAAGAGCATACGGTACTGATGATGCACGATGGCAACATAAACACCCTTGCATTTACCCATGGAGGAACCCATCTGTTATCTGGCAGTGATGACGGATCCATTGTTGTGACAAGGACTGGAAATTGGCAAATAGAAAAAAATTGGAAAAAGGCACATAGTGGTAAGTAATCTCACATGAAATGCTTTTGACATCAGTGATATGTTGAATTTCTGATTTAAGATATATGTATAGTTATATTTTGTATTCAACTTGTAAAATAAACTTGGTAACACATTGACTGTGGCAAACGCACCTGTTGTGTTTTACTTTCCGAGCCACCCGTACCGCTCTCATGCATACGATGTACGCCGCCATACTGAAACACCTGTTGTGTTACACGCCACATGGATGAATCATTGCGAATATTAGCCACCACCATCAATGTGTCAATACAAATTGTGTTTTCTCATGGTACTTGTGTATTTTTTGTTATAATTAATTAATATTGTAGATTAAATTTTTCAGTATGAAAATTTGAAATTGAATGGGCACCTATATAGCTGTAATTATTTGATATATTTATTATATTGTTTCAGGTCAATCTGTTACAGCCATAGCAGTTCATCCCTCAGACAAATTAGCTCTAAGCATAGGATCAGACAAAACATTAAGGACATGGAATCTAGTGAAGGGTCGTCCAGCTTTTACTATAAACCTTGCTAGTAAAGGTGTCATTATGCCAACCGAGATAAAGTTTTCTCCCAATGGTAGTAGATTTTCATTAGTCTCTCAACAAACAGTTGATATTTGGACCTTAGAAAAGGCGGGATTGGAAAAACGCATTACGTGTAACTCAAAACCTACAACTGTGATGTGGTTCAATGATGAACGAATATTTATTGGACTAGAAAATGGTAAAATAATAACTGTAACAGTGTTAGATACACAGGCATTGACATATAAAGCACATAGTGACAGAGTGAAATGTCTGCATTATGAAGATGATAAACTTTACTCTGCATCAAGTTCTGGTCAAATAAAAGTCTGGTCTTTCAATGATGATGATTTGCAAGAAATATGCTCAAACAATGCTTCATGTAGACTCACTTGTATTACATTAAATAGACAAAACCATGTAATTAAAAAAGAGGAACAAGATAATGAAATAGACAATGCAAGTATCAGTAATGATAAGGACAGTAATAGTGGCAATTCTGATGATGATGATGTTGAGCAAGTGTCAAAACCGTCGAAAAGAAAAATTGGTGCTTTCGTCACTGTGAGTTATGATGCAGAAGACAATAATGAAAATAAGATTATGCCATCTCCATCAAAAAGATCAAAAAAGAGGAAACGTAATAAGAAATCCAAAAATAAAACTAATGAGTAATTCATTATATGAATTTTGCTGTTTGTAATATGTAACATGCTGCCCGAGTAGATTGTATAGTGTGTAAGCAACCTTGCCAGTAAAAAACTCATTATATAGACTGCAGATTATATTTCCATATCTCACAATGGTAAATATTTGTCACACCAAACACAATATGATCAGTAAAAAACAATGTGATTTAGACTTTGGTTTCTTTATTTAGTTATAAATTAAAAAAAAATCTTTCATCTGAACACACCCAAATGCATAAATTATAAATTGCAGTTCATAATAAATTAATTTGGTCCCAAAATAAATATTAAAATAATTTAAGGGAAGGTAAACTAAACAAAATCAACAATGTTAATAAAGGGTACTCATCATTTTTGGCAATTGTTAATGGTCTCCCTACTTATATTACTTGTTAAATCTTAATTGAAATAAATATTCTAAATGTACAATGTACATTCAGTCATACAGGATCGCACGCTATGTCTCCACTCAGTCCAGGTTGAGACTATATTTACATGGTAAATGTAGCTACAGAACCAAACATGCATATAGATACACAGACAAAATAACACTTAGATTATTATACCCTAATTATGTCGCCTAAGAAAAACTATAAAGCTTGTCTAAATCATCAAAATCACACAGAATTCACTATATCAAGAGAAAGTTACTGGAATGTAAAAAAACTTGAAATATATAAGAAAAGAGGTGTTGGCAGCGTTGTTGTAAATACTGAATAATAGAGAAACGAAAGTATGAAACAATCCTGAACTACGAAGTGTTGAGATCACATGACTTGATGAAGGCCTTTGCCGAGCTTTTAATTTGTTTTGTGGCGCAAATATTTCAGTCGCGTCACTCCCTAAGTACATTTTGTGCAATACAATGATAGATATAAATAAATGCCAAAGTTACAAAAATCAATTGCATTTCATCCTGTTTATATTTCTAAACTATGACATTACAATTATTTCAATAATACATAGATGATAATAGTAGGTAGTACATATTTACGAAAGTTACATGTAATCTTAAATATACGAAAATTCCAAGAAAATTCTAAAGTAGCTCATTCATCCGAACAGCTTACAAATCGATCTTATGACTAGATTGAGCCAGTGTTTTTAGACAATCCATTACCACGCACACGTCTCAAAGGAAACTGACACAATTAATACAAAATGTAGGAACGACGAAGAATTAGAACTCCAAAGAACATTCAATATTCACTAAGAGCGGCACAGCGTCGAAGTGGCCGTCCCGTTCCACGTTACTCGCTTACGATTATTCCTAGTTTCGATCAATATTCGTTTCTTCGTTCGAAGCAGCACTAACGTACGTCACTATCTCACTAAAAGCTAAATGTCAGATGGCACTATGCTATCGGACAGCTCTAGTTTACACCACCGACAAGTCGCAACATATCAGTCACATGAATAATAGTATGGCAATATATTGTGGCTAAGATTTAAATCTATAGTTATTTAATTTCTTAATAGATTTTATATGTTCGTTTGATGCTAGAATACATATACATATGAAATTAGAGATTAAGATAAATAATTTGTAGAAAAATCCAGCTATTTAAATTAGAGCGAAGATAAAAATAAACACATTTCACGAAAGACAAATGGGAAAGCATAGAGACATAAAACCGTAGAGAAATGTAATGGAGGGTGTTTAAGATACTCGGAATTATTCACTAAGATTTTACACACTCGAAAATATAAAGTCTCCAACACGTCGTCCGAGGTCGGTCGTGTCGTGTTTTATTTCACGCACGGCAATCGAGTTATAGCCTAATTTCGTAACGGAATACCCTCGGTCCAGGCGGTTAATTAGTTCAGTCACCGATTTCGGTCAGATGGCCTCCTTGATCGATTTGGATAGTTCGACCAGTTTAACAATTTGACGACCCTTTTCTAGGTTTCTTTCCATGTAATCGTCATTGGCGTAACTAGTGGGGTGGCAAGGTAGACCGCGCCCACCCCAGAATTTTGAGCAGGTACACAAGATAGCACTCGCCAAGAACAAACATTAGGTTATCGGGCATGACCTAGGAGTTGAGCATTAACCATTCTATTCGGTTTCCGAATGGGGGTCCACTGAGCAGGCTCCTTCCAGATAAATCCTAGTTCCACCAATGGAAAAATCGTTCTTTTATATTTGATGCCTGTCATAATATTGCGACGTAGGCGGGGCCGGCGCCAGTCTACTTCTTCTTCGCCTTCTTCTCGGCCTTCTTGACGGCCTTGAGGTGCTTTTCGTGCGCGGCGCGAAGCTCCTTGAGGCGACGCTTCATACGGCGGCGGTCGTCCCCCGCCAACCCCAGCAGCTTGAGGTCGGCGGACGAGAGAGTCAGCAGCAGCGCTCCGTCCACCGCGCGCGCCGCGAACGCGCCCGCGTGCCGATCCAGTCCCTCGCTCAGACCGGATATCCATTGCCACACCTGTAACATCAAAACAATTTTATATCCTGCTAATGTCCTTCTGCAGAGCACAGGTCTCTTCGCAGAATGAGATGGGTTAGGTTACGATCAAGCCAAGTCCAGATTGGTAGACTTGACACACTTGGAGAAGTTTATTGAGAATTCTTGAGAAATGAAGTATCGACGCAATGTTCTTTTATGCCGATCAAGCATGTGATTGATGTCGGATATGACTTTGAAAAATTAGAAATGCCAAGTGCATGCCTGATTTGACCCCGGTGCCAACACCGGAATGTTACCACCAGACTACCACTACTAAAACTTTTCATGAAACGAGTACGGAGGAGTCTTTCCTTTCGATAATACATTATATAAATATAAGTATAAGTAATCGATCTCAGTAAAGTGTAATAATCGTCAGTCCTTGCCGAAGATCTCTGAGCGGTTTAAAAATAGCCAACATTTAAGTTCCATTACTCCGTATATCCGCTAAACCGCTCTGAAGCTTTGTCTAAATTAGCTCCAAGCCTTCCTCATTCAGAAGCGTTGCCAACTTATTGTACTCAAGTATCTATTGAAGTAAAGAGACATGTCGCGTACCTGCTGCTTAGTCCAGTGGTTGACGGGCAGCGGCGCGTGCGCGGCCAACGAGACGGAGGAACCGCGCGGCGCGGGCGGCGAGAGGCTCGCCTCCGACGCGCCCGCCGACAGCGGCTGCCACGGCACCTCGCCGCCGACTACGCAAGCCGGAGCTTTCTTCACTACAACACCCGTACACCACGTCAAACCTACCCAACAGCGACCCTACCCCGCATCCCCCCTCCTCGACGACGACGCGCACCCGCAAACGACCAAATTATGCCTTCACAGATAATAATCTACTCGCCTAGCGTGCTTTTGTCATAATACGTGACGAGACATGCTATTCGTCGTCGATTGGAAAATATATTTACCTATTTATACATGAATAATACAAACTTGTCTTGTCACATTATGTTACGTGCTCTATATTGTATCTATGGATTCAATGTCTATGGACTTATTTAGATAATAGAGATAATAATTTATTTAGATAAACAAAATGACAACTATTAAAACTATGTCATATTTTTAAATGGTACTAAGATAAAGTCTGCTAGGAGACATTGTGTGAAATATTCCACAACTATACAAACACTAAAAATGCGTAATAAACGTCGCATGCAACATCAATACTTTGTAATCTAAATCTAACATAACTAAATTTATTATAGATTGCGTGTTTCTTATATTGCATTATAATATATTATTATTGCACTCATTTACACATTTCAATAAATAAACTTTGTATATATATATATGTCAAATTAATTTTATAATCGTTGCGGGTACGGGTCGATATTTTGATTAGAATAAAATTAATCTAAACCTAAAATTATACTTGACTGAGGTATGGTGAGTAGTGAATGAAAAAATATTAACAAAAGTATTATGAAATTAGAAACACAATGAACGATAAAGTGAGTTGTGGTTAAAAATAAAAATAAACAATGAAGATGAAACAGATTGCGAGATAACACAGTAAGCTAATAAGCCAAGATATATAAAAGTGATAACAATAACAATTTTGCATCTGCATTAATCCTCGATTATTAAAAAGACAAAATCAGTATTTCCTTATAATTAACAGATGCGAGTCACCGGAATGTTTGATGGAAAATATTTTAATGTACTCATTTATAACAAGAAACAGCAAATCTTACTGTTCTATAACAATTTACGTCCAAGTGCAATTAATTATAAGTTAGATTTTGTACCAGTTCTTAAATTGCAGTGTTTTAACAAGTTCAGGGTGCACAAACAGTGCAGTGTTTTAACAAGTTCAGGGTGCACAAAACGAATGCAATTTTTATAAAACTCAAATCAACATTCAAAATCTAAATTAACGCTACGAGTGACGCTAAATGCTTCCTAATATTTTATGTGACCGAACTAAATCCTTCCTAATTGTTTACGTGATTGAACTAAGTCGGTGTCGTCAGGTAACTCCAAGTTCCAATCCAGTGCTGTACAGACCTCTGGCGTTTGCTTCGCTGACGGCCTGGCGGATCTCGTCGACCAGCTCGTTGGTCAACTGCACCGGGTCCGGGTGCTGGCCGTGGCCCGCGTGGCCGGTGTGGCCGGTGTGGCCGGCGTGACCGGCGTGGCCGGGGTGGCTCGCGTGGCCGGCGTGGGGGGCGTGCTGCGCGGCGGGCGGCGTGGAGCCGGCCAGGCGCCGCTCGCGCTCGGCCAGCACTTGCTTCAGCTGCTCCGCCAGGGACGCCGGAGGACCTACCCGCCCCACAATCACACCCGTTCTTAACTTATATAGTCGTAAGCATATTTGTTTATCCGTCAATTTGAGTGCTTACATTACATATTGGAGATTCCTACTTTGTTTCAATAATAACAATTGTAAATAATAACAATTTTATTTGTACGGTTCTAAATTTAATGTGTACTTTTTTATTTCGGCAGTGACGTTAACATTCTAACGATTGACATTGTATCTTTATGTATTATTTTTCTTATTATGATAAATATCATTTATTTTATGGCTTATTCGAACAGTTCCATTCATCTGTACAAAATACCTACATAAATAATGAAAAATACAATTTGTTTTGATTACAATACGTCATTCATATAATTTCAGCGACTTGATATAATCCGGAAATCATCGACTATTCGGCCATAACACGAGATGCCCCAGCAAGCAACACGGCGATGTTATAATTTGATTCACAATAAGCTGCCATAGACACATTTGAAGCGTGTATAATAACTGCATATTGATACGTTATATACTTATTAACAATAATGTTAACACAATGCATGAGTGACATATTATTTTTTGTTTGAAACTGTCGTCTGTACGATCTTTCGTGACGCTCCGGAATCATGAATATCGGAACGGAGCAACGCGTATCGTGCGCTAACTTGAACTAACGAGTTTGAATTTTATTTAATAAAAAAAAAATGTAATTAGGAAAATTTACGTAATTACGTGCTATAAAGGAAGATAGATGTTAAATTAAGGTAATTTTCAGATTTATTTTTTAAAATTTAATTGTGTGCTGTCTTAATTATGCACAGCATTTAACTAACACGGCGTTAAACTTCATGGTTGACCACACGCCTTACATCACACACATCTTCATCTTGCTACCTCTTTATGTGAGGGAAGTAGCAGAGAAGCATGCGATCCACCTGACGTTATGTTAATAGTCATAGCTGCCCATGGACGTTTAACCAACTCCATAATCAAAGTCCTACTAAAATAGATAACAAATACGTAGCCACTCCTGAGGATTAGGGAACGCGCTGAAAAAGTTAATCAATGTAACCACACTCTTTAAACCAGAACCCGACAACGCTACACTGCTGCTGTAACGCAAACATTTTGGCGGTGATGTC
Organism: Phareas burnsi; assembly: GCA_018249415.1. NCBI lineage: Eukaryota > Metazoa > Arthropoda > Insecta > Lepidoptera > Hesperiidae > Phareas > Phareas burnsi. Next base: position 25,463 of record DWKL01000015.1, on the reverse strand, counting down.
GCTACAAATAGATGTCAGAGTTCAACGACCTTTAAAACTTTTTTATCTTTGACAAATAGCAAACGAGCGTGCATGCCGTCCGATCTTAAATGCTCACAACCACATCTAAGCCCAAACTGGCCTGAAGCCCTATCCGAGATCGTAAGTAGATACATCACTACTCCTGAGGACTAACGCTCGTATTTATAAAGTAAAAATCAATACTTTAGTAACCATTTTTACTTTATAGTTCAGTAATTGCTTGAAGATAGTGTTGTCAAAAGTTTGAATCCTTACTCAAGCAATTGATTAAATGAAATCAATGACCACTTTATCAAGTGAGAGTGATAACTCTGTCAAAAAAAGTTTTTATAAATACTGGCATAAGATTGTCGCCTCGCTTGTAAGTGCACCCGACCACCACATCTCTCCGACCGAAGCACAAGTTCTGCTTCACGGCTGATTATGGGGCCGACGGTGGTACCAGCTCGGTCAAGTTATCTGTCGTATATCAAACAACTGCTCTACCTACCATCTATTAAATCTGTATCAAGTTAACGCGTTTTATGACGCCGCGTAGTCCGGAAGATCGTACGGAGTATAGTAGGGTTAGTTGCACATGAAGGAGGATGGAATACCTGATAGAGGGTGATGCCGGTGGTCCCGCGAGTACACGGCATCGTCGGTGGCGCTGCCGACAGAACTGCCGCAACTTTGCCGAGTGTCTCGTTGCTGTAATATTATTGGAAACTATATGGAATGTTCCTAAATGGACAAACCAACTTGAAGTTATGGCCAGGTATAGCTTCTAGTCCAACTGCACCCAATATTAACACTTTGACTGTGGCAAACGCACTTATAGTGTTTTACTGTCCGAGCCACCCGTGCGGCTAGCACACATACGGTGTGCCGCCGTACTGGAACACGCCTTGTGTTGCGCGCCGCACGGGTGGATTGTTTTGAATATTAGCCGCCGCAGTCAACGTGTTAATGTATTAAAATGAAATCATATAAGAGAACAAAAATAATTGCCAACTGCCCTGCTTCATTAAGCGGGCCCTATTGCACAAAAGTGTATTTATTAACTGACAAAAGACCCATTGTAACGAAAATTAATAATATTACTACATTTTGACACTTGTTACTAATTTTGTCATTTATTATTAATTACATTACTTTATTTCATCATTTGTGTGTTTTGTTTTTTTGTTATTTTGTCATAAACGCTAAAACTCAATACATTTTTATAGCAGAAGCTACATTTACCACATATTACTTACTGTAGGGTGGCCGCTGTGTCCGGGCGCGCCCGACGTGGACTCACTGAGCGATTCATCCGCGGAGTCATTGTAAGAGTCGTCTAAGCCATCGTACTGTTAACATAAACACGCGAAAATAATTTTGTAACTTAAAATTAGAATCCTATTTGAAAGTACAATAAAACAAAATTAAGAGGTGCTGTTGATGTTGTGACCTCTCAAACTAATTTGGAATGTCTGATATCCCAGAGTGTGCTGCACACCCAAATTCTTCAGACAAGGATAATAGCGCAAGCGCTGTGGTCTTCAAACAGATACAGCTGTGCCAGTTAAAGGTCTAGAAATAATACATAAATATACATTACATTGTATATATGAAATAAACATATATAAAAGTAACGAAGTATCATAATTACGTTGATAGGTTATATTCAATGCAAAGCTAAGCAAGCTTAAATGGAAGCAATATGGCGTTACTCGGGAATAGTTTATTGGTACCATTTCGGTAGGTAATTGTCTGTTAGTAAATTCTTTATGCCCACTTTAGTTATAAATATAATAAATAAATTCATGCATTTTTACGATTATATACAAAGTCAGATAACCTGTAATTAGTGTAAAAATTGATTACACATAAAGACAAAATAGATTGATTAAATCAAACAAAAGCTTGTCCATATTGCTCGATGTTTGTAGAGCGTCGATAGGCCATGATTATCTATTATTAAAAAACCGAAGCAAGCGTTGAGAGTGCGGCCCGGGATAACGTAAGAGGTGCAACAAGCATAGCGCGTAATACTCGCATTCTATTGCTTACGACATAGAGTCACCGAGGTGAAACATCCGACTGCTGAGGAAAAAGTGTGGAATACAAATGCAGTGATGAAATTAATGTGCAATATCTACTAAACGACCTGTGTAGTGGGAGTGCATAGTTGTGAAGATAGTGGAATAGTATGCGGATGTGGTAGTAAATTGAGTAGGACCAACTGCGGTGCGTGTAAGTGAGTAATTCATCAAAGTGGCATTGTAGAGTTAGTGCAGGATTATTGTACAATTGTGAGGCAAGAAGCGCTGTCACTTGCCCAGTTAGTGGGAAGGATAGTAGATTAGTGTGCACAGTGTCGTCTTCACTTGAGCATTACAGGAGCCCGAGTAGTGGAGAGGCAAATGAGGTGCATGTGCCGCAACGAGCTGGAGTTTCCGAGCGAGCAAGGAGAGCGCGCAAGTGCTGGTACGAGAGTGAAGTGCACGCAGTATGTATCGTAACATGTACCGTCGAAGCTTGCGCATTTCTGGATGGCTTGTGGTGCCAAAAGTGACTCAGTGAGCTAACGTTTGGATCAGTGCGGAAGCTTTACAATAATGTGGCGAGTGCCGCCATAGCTTGGACATCATTTGAAGACTAATAGTGCAAGGTATGCAGAGGGTGGCCTAGAATAGTGTAGTGAGTGTCGCCGAAGCTTGCGGAAGACTAATGGTGCTAGGCGTGCAGGAGGTAACTCACCGAGCTAACGTTGCTGAGTTAGTGTAGAGGACCCTTAGAATAGCGAGCAAAATTAATGTAGCGAGTGTCGTCAAAGCTTGCACACCGCAAGAAGACTGGTGGTGCTAGGCGTGCAAGGGGTGACTCACCGAGCTAGCGTTGCTGAGCGAGTGCGGGGAGTGCGGCGAGTGCGGCGCGTGGTGCGGGTGGTGCGTGGTGTGGTGGCGGTGGCGCGCCAGGTCGGTGCGCGCGCGGTGCGCAGACGTGTCGAGCAGCGCGCCGCGCGGCACCGCCGCGTCCAGCTCCCGCGACGCGCCTACCACCACGTTGCCGCCGTTGCCGCTGCCGTTGCTGCCGCTTCCACTGCCGCTGCCCTCCACAGGAACGCCTCGTGCTGGTATTTCGGGCGCGTTCAATGATGAAGTACTGTAATTCAATTTTTTTATTTTATTCAGGGCATGAAGTAGGTTACTCAGTGTACGCTGCTATAAATCAGCCGACGCAGATCACAAACAAACTATATCAATGACATAAATATGTCTACGAAAGAACCCAATTACGTTGTCATTCTGTTTCAAAGTATTCGACTTACATTGTATCAGTAACAGTTGTAGGCATGACTGTCGCCACAGGCGTGTGACTGATTACACTAGGCGCCGCTGCAACGGGCGTCGAGGTCACCGCTGCGGCCTGCGACTGTGAGGTCACATTAACTTGTGACGTCACGCTCGCTTGCGACGTCACGTTCACCTGTGACGTCACTGTGGTCGTGATATTGTTAGTCTTCACTTCGTTGGCGGTTGTCGCCGTGACGTCACCGATATCGGGCGCTTCGCGCTGCCGCCTATCGGATTTGTCGACTTTTGCATACTCGTCTTCGACGGGCGATATATCAGACAAGTCGCTATCCGAGCTCCATGGATCTGTAAATAAAATTGCAGCGTTACTAAATACTGAATTATATAGGTACTTAAACTTTTATAACTTTTATAATTTAAGTATTTTATGATTGATTCAAATCAAGAAGTTTTATATGGAGCATCTTCATCATATGCAGAGCACCATTCAAAACATTGGTCTCGATGCTGTTTCAAAAAAAAAAATCATGTAATATATACATTTTTAAGAAATGTAAAATCTACGAACATTATTGTATAAACCAACATCTCTTATGGTAGTGGTAATATATATCAATAGGCTGAAGATATATGTCAATAAATATTGTTTATTGATATACGTCATCCCACTGCTGCACGGATCTCTATCTAGAATGAGAAGGGTTAACTTATACTCTACCATCCAAGTTATATTGGTACAATTCTCATAACTATGAAAACTACAAATATGTACGTCTCCGTATAACATTGTCCTTTAACTTTATTTATAGTGATTATCAATTAATACGCACATAACTTCGTGCGTGAGTTTCGAACCCCGAAAATGAGAGGCCGCATTTCATATCACTATCACTGCGTATTCAATGATATTAGTTACCGTTAATGAGCAGTGGATCGGGATCGGGTCGTCGCGGCAACGGTGGCGTTTCGCGGCGAGCTGACGGCTCGTGCGGCAACATCACTGGCAAACCAGCTTTCTTTTGAGTCTCCTGTAAATATAATAAGGGTCGAACATTACATGTGTCTTTTTAAGTAAGCTTTTACAGTTTTACAGTTTATGTATCATGTATGTCGCGGCGATTTTATTTCTAGACCTGCAACCAACTACGAATAAGGGTACTAGCTGCTAGTACCCTATCCCGAGGATACGCAGTGACAAAGCGCATAAAACGTCACAGAAAAATACATTGTTCTTTATACACATGGATTTTTTGTCCTGCCATACGTGGTATGTAAAGAAACGCATACAGATATCATTGGTTTCATTAAGCCGTTCGGCGGTCCAAGCCGATCGCTGCAGCCTCGGCTAAGGTCGGCACGTGTGTCTGTTAAGACATCCTTAAAACCAAAACTCAACAATATTTAACATTGCTGTTATAAGACAGAAATAGCAGAGGCAGCGGTGGTTCCAAAGTGAAAGTTCTTCAGGATTTTTATTCGTCAATTTAGAGCTGACGTCCATTTGTTAGGTCAACGACTGACTTAGACATGTCTTTACTTCCAAGGATACTCACCAGAAGTAAGACCTCGAGGCGAGCAACGCGGTCGTGCAGTGCCGAGAGCGCGGCGGCGTACTCACGGTGCGCGTCCCGCAGCGCGCCGCTCCACCACTCCTCGCGCGCGCGCACCATTGCACGCGTGCGTCGCCACTCGCGCAGCGCGCGGCGTGCCTGCGCGTAGATGAACATGGTAAAATACATATTCATCATCATCATCTCCCTAGGCACAGGTCTCTTTTCTGAACGCGAAGTGATAGGTCGTAGTCCACTACGCTAGCCAAATGCAAATTGGTATACAATATACCTTTGTGAATTTTGTAAACTCTCAGATGTGTACGTTTCAAGTTGTATGTGTCACGAATCGCTAGGTAAATGTCAGAGTTAACTTATAATAACGCCATGCCACAGTAGTGAGAGTTTACAAACATGCGTTTATTAGTGTATGAATACCAATCTTGTTAGTGCTTCTTGTGTACGCTGTTTTTATTGTATTTACTATACGAGTATTTTCGTTTGGATAGAGGCAAATGTGTGTAACAATAGGGCTATGTATACAGTGGTGATAGCACGCGCGGAAAAATTAGCACACGATAATATATCTAATCCTCTTTCGTTCCGAGGGATGTGTACCATACCTTGTCGTACTTGCGGTGCGCGCGGTGGGCGGTGTCGGCGGCGGCAGCGAGCGCGCGGCGCATGGCGTCGTCGGGCGCGCGGGCGCCGCACCACTCGCGCACGCGTGCGCTGATCTCCGCGCCGCCGCTACCACCCGCCTCCATGCCAACCAGCTGACGAACAGACCGATACGATATACCAATAAACTAGGTACCTATTAATTATTTGGATTATTTCACTATTACTATTTTTAGTGCTTTATACTACACTATATATTTTTTTATTTATATCTGTGCGCCAAACTAGCTTTAATTATGTCTAAAAACTGTGTGCTCAGAAGAAGGGCCCAAATCAGAGTATATTTTTGCAGTTTACTTTCAACCATACCGAATTATAACTTTATATATTTAAGTTGATTAGTTAATTTGGTCATCGTTAGAGACATGAGAGCAAAATAAACAAACTCTAGCTCATTATAAAGGAATGTACAAAAAAAAAACGATGGTAACTTTTTAATTGCCAAACGAAAAACGTAATTCATGTAATTAAACTATTAGTAATAATAGAAGACGATAACTAAATAATAAAACTAACTTCATTAAGGAAGGATCTAAGCTCGTTGATCTCAGGATGCCTGGCCTGGGTCGTGGCAGTCTCCGCGACTATCTGCTCGTTTGCGTGGTCGTCCTCGGTCTGTTGCCGCCTTTGACGTTCGCGGGAAGCTCTGTTATGAAAATTGGTTTATATATTTTTTTCTAAATATAATATTACTCGAATAAAAATACAGTGTGAATCAAATTGATTTATCATTTTCTATGCAACATTACATTACAAGTACAGATCTATTTGGATCACTAATATTAAAGAATTCTTTGACTTTTTCTATTTGAATATTAAAGATATTTAAACAGAAAAAGTCGATGATAATATTCTAGTTTCTATCTAAGCATTAACAATAATGTATATAAATAATAGTATACATACATACAAATAAGTTTTCAAACCTTTCTTCCCTCTCTTTATCAGCGGCAAGCGACTGTCTGATGAGGTGTGCCACTTCGCTATTCTCTGGATCCTTTTCACGTCCGATGAGGAATCGCACCAACCCCGAAGTGTTGCGAAGAACAGACGCTGCGTAGGCTTGTGTTACACCCACCTTCGGTACAGAGAGCGTGTTTGTTAAAGCTTTGTCCCTCAATTAAGATTAACAATTCCATTTGAAACAGGTAGCGTAATTTGAACAGGCCTTAAATTATTATTCAACGCCTAGTAATAAAACGTTTATAGATGTGTAAGGAATTTTGTAAACTTTCAATTTTATTTTCATATTTTAGCCATTATAGAATAGAATGCTGACACTACAATATTCAAAGTAAATTAACTATTCGATTTTTTTTCATTCCTTTACAGTTTCATATTAATATATATACATTTAAAGGTACAATTACTCCTAGATCGACTGCGGCGTCATCTGTTTTGCAGTTAACTTCAATCTGTCGTTCGTGTCAAGGTATTTATGCGCATATTAAAATGTTACTCACTAGTTTTTCTGATAACTGATCTTAAGATGTAACTTCAATAATAAAATGAAAATATTATAATGAACGCACCAGGCTCTTCCCGTCCACCTCTATGATCTGGTCATTGACCTGGATGCGGCCGTCGCGCGCGGCCGCACCGCTCTCCGTGATGGTCTTCACGAAGATGCCCAGCTTCTCCAGCCCCGCGTCCGCCCCCACGCCCATACCTGTTATTCATTTCACCAATTTGTAATGACCGTATTGTATTAGGTAGTTCGGTGTTCGCCTTTGCTGTTCATTTATATAACAAGGTTACTATTGCAGGTGTGAATGTAAAATATTTAGAAGAATGTATAGAAGGAAAAACAATTAGTAAGTCACATAACATTTTAAAGTTGCAGTATTTATATATTTTTTTTTGTTTATTCGGAATTTATAAATTTATAAACTTTGTTAGAGAGACACTGTCAACACTTTCTCCGCCGCAATTTTCTGCGATCCATGCAACGTATGTCAAATTATCCGCATTTTAAAAAACCGCTTATAAAAATTTATCTGATACCCTGCTTCAAGACAATAAAAAGAATGGATTGTTTTTTACAATCACGGTTTATATAAAATGAACCGCTGACATCAGTCATATTTCTCAGAATGAAGTAAGGCATCATTTGGGCTTCATTTCAATTGCCTCAATTTATCTCAATCAACTCACTCAGTTAAAGATGCGGGTTAAACGAAACAAAGCGAATCAACCAATCATCATTAAATTATTCAGAAACATAACCTGGCATTTGCTTGTAATCTAGAAAATATTTATTTTTTCGAGACAAAATTGTAAAAAACTAGATTGGAATTCATATGTATAGATCGTGAAATTTAATTCTATCTGACATTTCATACAGTCCCTGGCTTGGTCACCAGCCTAAACATTGAATTTTGATATCCATTCCAGTGATTGCAGTGATTCTATTGAATGTTTTGTGTATGGCTTTGTGTCCGTCAATCATCATCATCAACATAATATTGTTCCAGTTCTGGGCACAGGTATCCTCTCAAAGCGAGAAAGGCTACGCTAAGGTAGACTACACTGGTCAAGTACACTTGGCTGACCTTTTGGGCCTGGGAAGATGCCTTTGAGAACTCTGAGATATCAATAGGTTTCAGCGCGATATTTTCCCTCGTCACTTAAACAAGTGATAATAAATTAATTTGTAATAGACACACCGATTCCAAAAATCAGAAATGCATATCTGGGATTCGAACCGCAAACCCCCAAGTTGAGGCCGAAATTCATACCATGAGGCTATCACCGTTCGCTGCTTCTGTTGCTGTGTTCATAGTGTCCTAATATTAAGAAGGGTGTATCGAAGCCGGCTCACCTATAATGGACACACCAAGCCCGTCCGCCCCCTTGACGAGCTCGACGGGGAATACGTGCATCTTCTCCACACGCTTCTCCAACTCGTACTCGGCGGACGCCGCCACCGGGTCCACGTCTTCATTGCGGCGGTCGTACTCGCGCACCGAGTGCGTCGAGAACACGCGCATCGGGTCCGTACTGAATGCAAGAAGAAAAAAAGGATTACTATTACGGTAAAATAAAGCAATTTATAGGCTCTTAAACATATATTTACTCTTTTATAGAAATAATACTTTTGAAGTGTATAGCTTCATTGGCACGTTATGAAAATCAGATGAGAGTGATTTTTTACGAATGAAACAAAAATTGAGCGCGCAGATGTAACACAGGATGAAGTTAGTCTCCAATGAGAATAATTTTTATTATGATATGTATTACTATATTCTTTAATTGGAAAGAAACTTTGATTATTATTTTCTTTACGGTCTGAAGTTATCCAAGTGTACATTAGTTAACGTATACATACTATTCCTGTTTTATTTTGTTCAATTAAAATGTTTTATATTTTTGTTGGATTATATTATTTATTTAAAATATCAGTTATTTTAAGTTAATATTAAAATCATTATTTAGTTGTCAATCAGTTCTAAGCTATAAAGTCTCTGTATAAGTACAAAAGTTAATTAAAAATCGATGGCGAAATTCGAAAAAAAACAATTTATGAATAATTAAAATGTTACCTGAATTTTACTTTGGTATTTTTCTTAACGAATACTGGTGGGTAATAATCATCATCGTCGTCTTCCTCAATCGGCGGAAGACCAGCGACCTGAAACATTGAGATTTATATTAAATTTTATTGAGAAAAATAATCACCGATCAGTATCTAACAATTAGAACGGTCAACAAAATCAATTCAACGCGCTGAACAAGGTGGACCTTTAATAAATAAATAAAGTTTTGTCCTAGTCACATATTAGAGTGCTGTGTCATGAACATAACACATATAAAATAATTAAGATAAAAATTTCCATCTTTAGACTAATGTGCACCACGTGTAATATGTACATCGCTGTACAGGAGTGTTCGCCTTCAAAATAATATACGCCATGTGTAATATTTATATCCCTGTACAGAAATGATCGTCTTTAAAGTAATGTATGCCGTGTATAATATGTATATCTCTGCACAGGAGTGTTCGTCTTTAAAGTAATGTACGCTTTGTGTAATATCGGTATAGAAGTGTCCGACTTTAAAGTAATGTATACCTTGTGTAATATGTATATATATTTCTGTACAGGAGTGTTCGCCTTCAAAATAATATACGCCGTGTGCAATATGTATACCTCGGTATAGAAGTGTCCGTCTTCGAAGTAGTGTATGCCGTTCTCGTCGGCGAGTTCGCGGAGCGCGCGCGGCGGATAGTGGTCGAACACGGAGGGCTCGCGGCGCACCTCGACCGCGGCCGCGTCGCCTGCGCCCGCCTCCGAGCACGGCTCCGCGCCCACGCTCGCGCCGGGGTCCGCCTCCAGCGACACGAACTCGTAGCTCTCGTCCACTGACTGCATGCTATGCGTGAAATAAAACTTGCGTAAAGATAGTGCAACCAAGGTTCGACTCCGGAGGCACCACGGTCACAACAATATCAAATTTACCCAGAAGAATCTGCTTCGCAAAAGAGTAAAACTGTCTTCTTTACCCATCAGAAAAACATTACTAAGTCATTCCATGGCTTTGTAGATTTCATAACAAATTGGGCGTGATATACTCTCATGCTCCCTAGCTCGGTGGCGTAAGCGTCTCGATGAGCGTAACGTAACTAAATAGTCACTAATTTATGTTTGTAATGTACAATATACTTGATTGTATAGTGTAAATGGTTTCTTAGTTATTTTACTATGTAATTCTTGTAGCTATTATTACTTTAATGTTCATTTGCGCATATTATATTTTCTTATAATTAGTTGTGGTTTAAATTTTAATGTATTCAATTATTAGTTGACTTAATAAATAAATAAACACTGCTGTGTTCGGATTTTACAGGCATGGTAAGGGAGAGGACACACAGCAATGTATATGTTGCCTTGCTAACTGACCACTTGCCATTAGTTGAAATGCATGCTCATTTGCTACGTCTATGCTATTAAAATAAATCAAAAGCCTTAGAAAAAAAATAGCAAAAGAAAGAGAAATATTCGCCACGTATTTTTCGAAATATTACATATTTAAAATTACAGCTTTTATTTTTGAGTCCCTTTTTTGAGACCTAGACATATTAGAGTAATAGTGGCACCTGTTATATTTTTATCATAATTATTACACTCACCTCTCATACGAGAGCACGGACTGGTAGCTGTCGTTGAGCGACACGCCGTTGTCGTGCGGCAGTGTGTGCGGCGACAGCATCGCCACGATTTCCTGGGCTTGCTCGTCTGACAGCAGAGCTTCTTGCCTGCCGGACAAATTGCTAACACCGTTGTATATTATAATCCAAATGATGTTGGAAAGCAACGCAGTCTAAATTATTTCACCTTAAACGTTGCTTACATAATACATAATAATGCATTTTATCTCTAACTATATGAAGCAAAATATTATAGATAAACTTAACAGTCAATAGTAAATTGTTATTCAAGCTTACGAAGTAATTAAATGAAATAAGAAATTTTACACGCAATTCAAAACGTACCGTTAACAGTTCAAAGTGAAGCATAGTGATTACATACAACACAAAGAAACGAAGAGAAGCACGCTTACCTAAGTTTTTTCTCCAGTATACTGCAAATGTGATCGGGCAAGAATGAAGCGTAGTGCGCACAGGCAGCATGCAAATGATAAAAACCAACATTTAATCGAAGTAAAAGCTTTAAATAGCTTAGAATAAGATAAAAACAAACGCGATGAGAAATCTTACAATTGCATAGTATAGTCATTTAAAATAGATATACAGCGTGCGACGAAATTTTGACTTAGGTGGGTAGTCAACAGTTTTTGTAGATGGCGCCACGACAGCATGCCAATCATCTTTATAGTCAACTCATCTTATGTAGTCCATAATATTGCTATTAACTTCAAAAGTACTGTAGCAAGCAACATACAGTGTCGGTGTCTCTAGCGACAGAAAAAACCAATCGACGTCCTCTTTACAAAGATAAAGATCGTGCAACACATGCCCTTTTACAATATAGATTATAAAATGCACACGTGCACGAACGGGAAGAGAAATAATCAAGTTGTATAATGCAGTCAATTTTCTATCTACCAAGCGTGTGTAGAGCAATCCGTTGTATATGCCAAATAAATAATAGTTTTAGAAGTACGTAAACACCTTGACTGCGGCGCTAATATTCGAAACGATCCAACAGCGCGGCCCGAAACACAACAGGTGTGTTTCCCGCAGTCTTGGAGCATACCCGAACACCAGTGCAGCGGCACACGCCTGGCGTGTTTAAAATGACACGACAACTGTACGGCCGCACACGCCTGGCGTGTTTTTTCGCCAGAGCGGATCAACAACAGGACAAGCACAGTCTTGTATACATTTAAATGCAACACACCGTATGTGTGCGACTGGGTACGGCAAGGACAGTAAAACACAACATGTGTGGTTGCCGCAGTCAACGGGTTAACGCATTTTACCCTCTTCTTTTTCAACGATCCAATAATTTGTAACACATGCAAACATTTAAGGCAATTTGATAACATTACTACTAGCCAGAGAGATCAGCGAAACTAACTACTAATAATCAAATAATTAGGAGTTTAATAAAACAGTATTCAGGGTTCACCAGTTGCCATTTTGTTTGTAATCACTTATTTTATACTAATTTTAATAACACAGTTACATAATTACCCATTGGTATACTTTAAGACTTGTTTATTTGTTTGTTTGAATATTCAACGAGCTATTTTAAATGACCTTTATGAGGTCCAGTATAAAATTCTATAACTTTACGTATATTCGCCATTTTTCTAGACAATGCTGTGAATGCTTCTTATAACAATAATACTGTCCTGGAGTTTCACCATTGAAACCTCTATCCTAATAGTGATCCTTAAACATCATAATATGTTAATAATGATAAATAATATAATGCTTAAAAAATCCTGGACACTGGAGACCCACATCTAACCTTAAATAGGACTAACATCCCGAGGACTAATGGAGGTCATACACCTTAGGGTTTGCATGATAGTTTTAGCCTTGTATGCATAACCCACCGGCAAATCCTAGCGTGCATGTGGTAAAACTGTACAGTTATCGGCGCATGTACATGCAGTCGGTACCTGTCGGTTATGCATGCATGTACCCGACAACCAGACCTATCCAACCGAAACAAGAATTGCTTCACGGCGGACTATGTGAGTATTTTTTGATTAAATTAGAATAAATTACAAGATTTCGTTTTAGGTCGAATTATAGTTTTACCACATATAAAACTATCAGTCGTCGATTCATCGTTGCGAGCTAAGTAACTCGCAACACTCACACCTTCTCGTGCAGAAAAATATGTCTCAGCTACGAGGTGTTACTTGCTTGTCACGGGCGTGTACTCGCATGCATGTTCCCGCGCCGACACGTGAGAACAAATGCGAAATTAAGCCATAGGTTTTAAACGCTGCCACTTGCACGCGGCTCATATCGACCAAACCGAGTGTTACCTTGTGCGGCTGGCGTTACATGAGTGTGAGCTCACAATGCTTAACCCGCGGCATGTTTAGATCGCACCCAACCTACCTACGAAGGAATGTAGGGCGCACTTTATACCTAGATGGTTGATTGCTAGTGGCCAAATTTCTCCCGGTTGCTATAATTGGATATCAGTCGTTAAGCCTCGTCGGAGAGCCTACGGGCGGTTCCACAATATCCGATCCGGATTGACCACCAATATGTATCTGCTTCAACCAATTCGCATTGGAGCAGCGTGGTGGAGTATACTTTAAGTCGTACCCAGTTTTGGAGACGCGTGTCTAACAGTGATTTAACAAGGACCGCGGTCAAGAATGAACGTCAGTGGGGGTCACCTGGAGCTAAGCAGGATCTCCGCCTCATCGGGCGTCATGCTGTCGGGCTGCTTGGCGTCGCCGTCGTCCTCGTCGGCGGCGCGGCCCTCGCCCGGCCCGTTCTCCTCGGACACGCTCCATTGACTGGTGGTCGACTTGTCGAGCACCTCGATGGAGCCCTGGCTCGCCTCGCTGACTACCACACCCGAATCCTGTAAATTAAATATATGTCGTTATAATTTGAGAACATTTATATTGGGATTTTCTTGAATTATTGCTTATCTTTGTTGTTCTCATCTTCACACTACCTTTATTTTGTATTCAAAAATATAAAATATACTACAGTCTAATAATTAAAAATACGCCGCCACAAAAGAATATAATTATCATATTGTTTCACATTCGTATAGTCATTAGAATACTTGTGTATTATTATGTTTCTATATTAGGACAATACATTTTTAATTTATTTTGTTTGCAAGTTTACCATAAGACCATTTAGAATGTATTAGGCAAGCGTCTCTCCCTCTAACCTGGGTCATGGATACTGCTCGTTTTATCCTGGACTCTGCTTGCTTTATCACGGAGTTAAACTCGAATCGGTGAAAATCATGTTTACCTGTTGCAAAACGGAGAGCGTGTCTGGGTCAGACCGCGCGCGCTCCGCGTCTCTGTGGTCGCGCGTGAGCGGCGGGGGCGGCGGCTCGCGATAGTCCGCGGGCCGGAGCCGCGCCACCACCTCCGGCGAGGGCTCGTTGAACCCCCCCTCGTCCGACACGCTGGACGCCCGCGAACCCGCCCGCCGCGCCGGCTCCTCCACCTCTGACGACTTGCGACCTCCGCCCACTGTATAACATCCAAGTTGCCCATAAAAATAATATCGCTATGCTTTGACTATACACCTAATTTACTAGATAGAGAACCGCAGGAGGAAAGACGTAGAAAACAATATCCGCCATCCGTTGACAGGTATTTTTGTCATACGTCACAAGATAATCCAAACGTATCTATAATAAAAATGTAACATGCACAATTATTCACTTTTAAAAAAATCTATATAAAAAGCAACCCAAAGCCGGCCAAGGCCATTAGGCACATGCAAATATTAAATGTATTTGTTTTTAAAGATCAAAAGACATATTTGAAATAGGTAGATTATTTGGTATGAAACAGGTATATTTATAAAACAAAATAGGCTAAAATTTTAACATAACAATAACATGATTGCACTTAACAGGAACATCAAATCCTTGTAACGTTACTTATGTATATTACAATATAGCAACTTATATTTATGCAATAACAAAAACCAACATAATTTTCCCGATATACATAATGTGAATACATTCGGAATCAGCATGAATGAGGCTGCGATCAAAATAGGTTAATACGACTAATTTTAACATCAGCTCTGGTAGTTGCAGGTGCTCGCTACGTAAGTGTATAAGAAACGGACGTTATTAAACGAATACACGTGATATTCTGTAACGTACACATATTTTTCATCATAATATATTTCAAGAAATAAAACATTATTCAACAGGAAATAGCCGAGATTCGGTCAGAAGCTTAAATCAGTTGTACCTAAGCTATAATGCCGTTATATGCCAAAACGACTTTTCGAGTTATGGTCAAAAAAGAGGGTATTTTATATTTTTATATTGCCAAAAACGGAGGTATTTTTCTTAAAAATTCATGCTTACTTCATAGCTAGACGTCATACGCAAGTGTTTGATGTATCAAAAATAGATCTAATAGAGCACTTTTAAATAGGAAAACTTTTAATACGTATTTAACTGATTACGAAAATATCAAAATGTCAAAATTAACTAGATGTTGGATAGCATTTTAGCTTAAGAACGGCAGAAATGCAACAAGATTCGTGGATGTCGTGTTTAACAGTAAGACGCGATGTAGGCTAGGTGACCAATTCATATACATACATATGTAACAAAATTTTAAAACCATTACAACATACGTAGTAATCCATAAAAAACGCTTTCTGTTCTCGATAACTCCTCACTAGAATTCCCCATATCCTGAGTGCCATGCACATATACAAAAACAAGTCCTACTTCCAAACGCGGAACAGAAATTTAAATTCGTCATTAGTTTGTGGCTGGTCGGGATCCATCCGGGTACCATCTACGTGTGGTGACCGATGCGATCACGCGAGTCCTCGTAATAATATCTATTATAATTCTTCATAATTATTTTTGTATTAAAATATATACAAATAGTTAAATAGTCGTATTTATACATACCTAAACTTCCTAATAATAATTTAATAAGTATTTCCTGGTTTGGAGAAAGGAAAAAGGAATAATTATACAAATTTGAATGCATTTGTAGTTCAAAACTGTCGAACCGAAAAGCTGTGCTTACCGCGGCCCCATTCATTGGGGCGGAGAGCGCTGCGACTCCACTTTGTTAATTGACAACATTCTACATCCAATGGCACATTGTTCGCAATTAGTGGGACTTTGTATAACTAATTCTTCAAAATATTCTACTTAATAGATCTCTTTAATCGATACAATACAAATGAAATCGATATGTCTATTCGTGTTTTCGAAACAATAGATTTTTCTGAACATATATGCTTATTTGTGCAATAACAATACTCGAATTTGTTTTTTGAATTTATGCCCCGTGTACTTGTTCTGCCGTTTCAAATATAACACCGAACAACTGTTTGTAGATATGCCTCAGTATCGTGGAAATAAGCAAATTATGATCAAACAAAATGGCAGTTATTTTGAAAATAGGAACATAATATCTTTTTTTTTATCTCTATACGTGCACATATAGATTCTCCTTGATTATCCGATCCATCGTATAGATTCTCAGAAGGAATTTATGCAATTAGAGCTTCCTGCCCAACCCAGAATATGTAACTTAGCACATTATTAAAAAATGTCTCGAGTATCATACCATTTCAACTGTCGAGTGTTGTAAGTACCGCTGCGACTCGGCTGCGGCGACGTTTCGCTCCACTTTATTAATTAACAGGCTTCTTCATCCAGCGCGCTGCATTGTTTGCAATTAGTGGTACTATCTATAGCCTACACTTCGAAATACGCAGTTTAGTCGACCTATCATTTAGTCGTAACACGTTTTAATTACTCGGGAAGCTAGAGTATATCCTGCTTAATCGTTGATAGCGTAAGGCAGCGTACTGAAAGTAATTTACGCAGAACTGGAAGAACAACGTCACGATTATGGGAAGTGGAAGCAAGTTATAGTGGTTATCAAAAAATCGATATACCACCGACTACCCGACTAAATATCATATGTCTAGTAAAATGTTGATCAATGCCAACAGTAGTGTCCACGAGTTCATTTATAGGTTTTGAATAAAAGATGTTATCTTTTCATTACACCACACGAGGAACCAATCATATAGAACAGAACCTTCCATCCATTCGTGCACAACATTGTACATTGCGTAATAATATGGATCCGTTAGTATTTTTTATGTTACGAGAGTAGCAAACGAGCGTGAAGGCCGCCTGATATTGAGTGGTCGCTGCAGCTCATCGACGCCTACATTGAACCTCAAACGGGGATGAAGTCATTTCAGAGGTCGTACGTCGATGCGTCACTACTCCCGAAGACCGAGTCGTTTCGCTTGTGAATCCGACAGCTGCCCCTCTTCGATACCCGGAAGAGAACCGCTTGACGGCGGATTGCGAGGGGGTGGTGGTACCTCCCAGTCGAAATGAAGTTCTACCACCAATTTCTATTTATAATTTAACTTTTTACATATAATTATATAATAGTCACATACAAAATCCAAGTTACGCAGCACACATGAGTCAAAAGCAACAAAATTCGATATAATGTCGACCTTCCTAAAAAGGCAGTATCCGCGCTAACATAATGACGATTATACAATTAAGTAGATCTTCCCACGCTTTCAATTTTATAAAACTGACATATGATTGCCAACTTTGAGTTTAAAGACAAATCTAGACCGAAGGCAAAGCGTGATTTAAGTAAAAAAAAAATTCCACTAAACTAAGTAAACTAAATTTTATCCCTTAGTTGCTCTTACGATATTCAATACAATATATCTATCTAATATTTAATATATATTAAATAAAAATTGTAAAAGAAGAAAAATATGTGACGTAAAGTAATACAAGCAAATATTTCTCTAATATATATAATATAGATAAGAGAAATATTTGCTTGTATCGTTAACCGCGAATGAAATTATTGAGCCTATTTAGATGCAGACTACAGAATATTACTTTACAAATAAACTACAAATCACTGACCAGATGTCACGTTTGAAAAACAGAAGAAATTAAAAAAAATGTACTTATAACAGAATACAATAAGAGAGAGAATTTAAATGTACAAGAAATTACAATAAAAAGAACCTAACCCATAACAATAATATAATACAACTTACAAGAAGTACATCAAAATTTCATTAACAATCGCCTTTCATTTCTACTGCAAATTCTAACAGTGCATACACGCAGCATCACGACTAACATCACTGCAGTTATCTTTGAGAATAAATTAACAGGAGACATTATTATTTAGCATAGTCATTTGGTACTTCACACACGCAACCAAAGGTTCACTACACTCAATGAATCCATTGTGCTAATATGACCTATTGTTGATGACATAAATCTTCTACCGCTTTATACAAATCACAATTCATTCAAGCAATTTGTGGACGTTATTGAATTTACGACTTCAATTTTACAGCAGGTTTTAGAACTTCTCATTTTAAATTTTAAACCGGCACAATATTACAAGTATTGATTAAACAGTGTTCAATTTCAACTAATTTAGTCCTGTTTTACTCCAGATTAATGTGGAGAGTCTCGACAATTGTATCTTTGAACCAGTCACGAAGACTATAACACAGGTACGTCTTGAAAAGCAATTTTAATTAATCGCATAAAGTTGACATCGGTAATGTAAAACCAACCACAGCGGCCACAAAGACACGTTGTCTGATCGTGTGCGCGCATTGTATTGAGATTTATCTTCTCACAATCATAACCGAACATAAATATTTGTAGAGTATTATTACGTACAACACTGACATTCAATTCGAACTTAAATTTGTACAATTATATTGAGCAAACCAGCGTTTCTATTAAAAACATTGATTATTTACAAATTCAGTTAAGTTATCTACGACAGTTCAAGTTCTAAACTTTATAATAAAAAGTAACTGGACAATATAAAACATTAATTTCTTTGAGAATTTGTTTGTGAACGTCTCTACCTCAATTCAACTTCGAAACTGCACGATGAGAACTAACCGGCCCAGCCTTTCTATTAAACACTAATTTATTGACAATATGATTATGAACTTCTCTACTGAAGTGGCTCGGCAATTAGTGGACTGTTTGTTTTCCGTTATCTCCTCCACTTGGAGTTGGAAGGTCTAATCCATCAACTCACCACAGCAGCTGCAAAGGCGCATGTTGTGCGCGCGCGGGCGAGCCCGGGCGGAGGCGCTCGCCTCATCGCCGCGCCATCTCCGAGCAGCCGCGGGCCCACCATGCACACACACGCGCACGTTCAACTCGAAACGCGGTATCTTGTTTATGTTCGGAAAGTCCAGGCGAAATAACACTCACGTTGGTAAACAAACGCCCATTTCCCGTTCGAATTTCCGTTTAGCATAGAGGTTTGAAGTTCGCAGAGAATAAATGGTCACTTAAGGACTATATCGATCTAGACTTATTTAAACTAATAAATAAACAGTCAACAACGAATACCGTAACGAAATGCTCAGAGAATATACTACATTTGCGCGAAAATATAATCAATACTTTACATTTCTTGTACTTGTGAAGTGGATTCCATCCGAAGACTAAAATATCTCATCTTAAAGATTTAAAAATTGGCTGCATCCCAAAACTGCATTCGTTGTGTTCCAAACAACAGAATTTAGGAAATTTCGTATCTATATTGGAAACAACAAAAGATCGCCTACAAAATGGACCACAATTTATTCATTTAGCAATCAGTGGCGTCGGCGATGCGCGTTGTAAATAAACACCGTGGTTGATAACAAGCTTGGCAACTAAATGATCAGACGTGCCAATTTATGTCTCCAGAAATAATAAAAGAAAAATCTAAATAACATGGCAAGTGGGAATTATAGAAACGTTAAAAGTGGGCTAATGTCATAAAAACGTAACTGAAAATTATGTGAACAACTGTTATTCTGAAATAAAAAAATTCTAATCACACCAAGAAACCTACATTTGATTTTATATTGCTAAAACAGAGCATAGAGACAGAAACAATAAAGAATAGAGACACTGTTACTCGATTACATGCTAATTCGTATCTAGCTCAGCGATCGATAACACAGTTCGATGTTTTGTTCGCTACTAAAATATATCGGACTGTAAAAAGCGTATGTTGGCTTTAATCAACTGTAACAACCACATCACAGCGCGATGCAAGTGGAACAACTCGAGTGTAAAAATGCTAATCCCAGGGCAGACGCGAATAGAGGTACGGAAGGGCGCGCGCAGGACGACGTCGCTCGGGTTACTGCGTCGTCGCGGCGGAGGCGGCGGCGCCGGAGCATCTAAATCGGGATCGACTCGCAAGTCTCGCTACGACTCAAATACCTTGACTTCCTCAATATTACATTGAACCCACTGAGCACGAGACCGCCAAACGTACGTCAATCGACGCCCACTTATTCGAGTTTCTTTAGGTATAATTTACTTCTCACAATGCACAACTTCACATCGATATAGTCATGCTGGTGAAACATTCGAGTTTGCAAGTCAATTTATTTACGGAAATTATATCGTTAAACTTTTATAAAACTTATCTAAACATGGGTAGTATTTTGTTATCGACATAAACCTTTTAATTGGCAGATATTTGTTAATATAGGATAACGTTTGGTTTACTATGAAGTAAACAAGTAAATCGATATAATATAACATAGTTTACCGTTACAATAACGAAAAGGTAATATCGTTCAAACTTATAAGTCATGCTCATAAACAGCTTAGTAATACATATGATTCGGAATAAAGGTAAATACAACTGTTAGAATGAGCATAACCTAAAAATATTTTTCGCGCATTCAAAATACCTACGTCAATATTTCTTAAGAAAGATAAAACAAAGATAAAATGAAACAAAACAGATAAGAAGCTACTATAAACGAGTATGTGTATTATTTTCCTAGATAAAATATGAATTCACTTACTCTGCGATGGAGAGGCGAGCCCCGGCGAGGCGGAATAGGGCAAGCTGTGCACGGGAGACGACAACGGCGACGCGAGGGGCGTCCGTGGAGCGTCCTCTGTTTGGAGAACGCTTGACGGTAATGCCGGAGTCGATGAACGGCACTTATTTTTCTCTTCCCAATCTCCACTAAATTGCACAGTCTCATAACCGTCTTCATCATGACTTATTTTCGTGGGTGATCTCGATACACTGTCACTGACATCATTTTGTGGCACCGGGGAGTCTCCAATACAGACATTGTTTCCTTCGATCTCTTCATGAGTCAGAGAAGGAACCGGTGATTTTGACGCCGATCTAGTAATCGATGTTTGATCAGAAACTATGCCATTATTCACATTGTCTAAAGAATCTGTAGTTTCTTCGGTCACTGTTATGACAGATGGGATCTCGTCGATAGTAGGATTTTCGTCAGGTATAGGAGGTGGAGAAGATTTTGGCATCTGTGGTATTCGAATTGGAGGCGAGGGCGAAGATCTTTGATTTCTGGAAACTTCAGGTTGAATCGGGGCTGAAGTCGGAGAAGGTGTAGATGATATCCTTTCTGTAGGTCGTGGACTGACAGAAGGTGATTGCATGGAACTAGCATTCCTAGGCGACAACTTGTCTAATCTTTCTAGTACTTCTGATTCGCTGATATCAGGGGAAAGAGAAGAATGAGTCTCTGTGGCTATTCTTTCAGATCCTATTTGCTGGAAACTTATTATGTCAGGTGAAATTAATTTATCCCGCCTCACAGTGGGAGAAGAAACTTCACGATCACTTCGTGCGGTGGGAGAAATTGTATTATTAGACCTAGGCAAAGGTGATACAGAAGCGATATTTTTTACAGGACTAGGAGATTTCGCAGTATGTATACCTCGGTTAACTAATGTTGATGGTAAAGTTGTTGGGCGTTCCACTTGGGAATCTCCAGCTCCTGGTGAAAGTGGCGGAGAATATACTCTTGATGGGACAACATATTTGTCAGTGGATTCAGGAGACTTTCTATCTGCATATCCAGGTAACTTGTTTTCGGATTTAGATTCGTGCTCGTATCTAGATTGACGAGTTTTATTGAAATGAGCTGTCCAATTTCTTTGTTTTTCAATTAACTCCTTATTAAAACGCCGGTCAGGTTTTTCTGGCTTTGGTAGAACGCTTGGTTTTGCCGGTTTAGGTGGCGGTTGTGTAGCACCATTAGATAAACGATCTCCGTTAATAGTCGGCGCCAAAGTAGACGTTGGCGTAACTGTACTCCGCGATGGACTTACAGATCCCGCCGAACTGGATCGCGATCGTGAAGGAGCCACTGGCGGAACACCACGCGTCCCTGCAAAACTAGATGCAGCGGACGGTGACTTCTCAATTCGGAAACCGCGATTCTCTTCACCAAGTTTTTCGAACAGTGCTCGAGCCGTGTTGAACCGTGCCAAGTGACTCTCATTCCGAACAACGGTCACGTCGCTTCCACGCATGTCGTCGTCGTCTCTTGACGGCATCCCTTGAAAAATGTTGGCTATTTTGGAAACTTTAGTGCCTTGTACTCTTTTCTTGCACTCCTCCATACTAGCCTGGTAAGGCCGCTTCAATCCAATCTGGAAAAGCAACAATGCAGTGTAAACACACGGGCAGTGTATTCATGACACTTCAGTACAAATAAAAAATGAGGCCGCGTTTTCAAAATATATAAATCCAATAAGTCGAGATAAGCATTAGAAACACGGGTAGTTTGCGCTCGCAATGGCACAACCGCGCGACGCGAGCGCTCACGACATGGCTGGATCATTCGTCGTGTAATTTAACTTGAGATAGCGATAAGGCTGATAAGCACTTACTCATACTAAACGAATGAACACAGTTGACATTGCGTTCCTTTGTGAACGTAAAGAATATGCCTTATGTAATTTACATCATGCCTCTGCAATTTCTGTACGTCCTTTCTTATGGAACCACACTTTATATAAGATGACAATAAAAATAAAAAATACGACGCAGTTCAAGCATAATATTATATGTTTTATATCATTTCATACGATTTTATAGCGTTTCGAATCAATTGCGGACTTAATAGATAAGATTTAATTGATAAAATATGATAACTTTCCAATCGATAATTAACTCCAGACATTAGTTTGACGGCTTTATTGATTGTGATTCGTATATTAAAATGGGTATTTTATTTATTTTTATTTTTTTATCGAGCTACAGGACGCTCGAAGCCAATTCACAGTGTACAATAGCACAAACGTGCATAACTGATTTATCCCAAGACGACTGTAAGCCAGGAGAAGTGATTGTACCCAATTCTATTATATTTGGATGTTGTCCGAGCTGTCAAGCTCCTTCCGGTAAGCCGCAGTACATACAAAATGCACATTACACTTCATTAATACAATTATATTTATTTCTTAGCTTATAAATTACGTTATCGTAATTAAGAAAGTATTGGACATTTATTACATTTTATGTCGTGTAATTATGTCGTAATCTTATCACTTTGGTTTTTCTCTTATTTTTAAACAAATTGTTCATCCCCAATTTGAATCTCCCCAAAGTTCATCATCAACCCATTAATGTCCCACTGCTGGGCACGAACCGCCTCACAGAATGACAAGGATTACGCCATAGCTCACCAAACTGGCCAATTGCGGATTAGTAGACATCATTTATCTTCGAGAACTTTACAAAGAACTCTCAGGCATGCATGTTTCCTCACGATGTTTTCATTCACCGTTAAAGCAAGTAACAATTAATTTCTAAAACGCGCATAATAGAAAAATCAGGGGTGCGTGCAGGATTCGAACCCCGGGACTCCCAGTGTGAGAAGCCGGAATCTTAACCACTAGGCTACCACTGCTTCCAATCTTAACCAGTGGCTATTACAATCGTCGTTCAGCGTATTTTAATGAAAGACAACAACGACCGTGATCTCAACAGACGTACATGTGTTCTGTGATCGATCGTACGATGGAAGTGGAACGCGCTAAATGTCACTTTTTTAATACATTTCGTTTTTATAAAAGGCTATAAATATATATACAATTATTTAACTTTTAATTTTTGGTACGTATTTTTATACGATTTGCATAAATACATATTTGATACGTTTTATGTTTGCATTCATTCAATATAGAGTACTCACTCATTACTCACATCAATACATTGGTAACTTTAAGAAATTTTGGGAATGTCAATTTCTTATAATGTACGATGAAAAAAGCTGCAAATTGATTTGATATAAATTCCAATTCCTTATTTGATATAATAGTTTACATTTCATATAATGTATGTTGAACGTAAACGCATGTGTTAACGCCACAAGGCAAAAAATGCATTAGTTGATACGGTACGGCAGCGCTGAAATCATTACGGGAGGGTGTCAGGGTGTACATTGTTTTGTACTACTGCATTCGTTACTTTCGTTGGAGCGCAGGGATGGAAAACATTTTTTTCCTAAAGGAGCAACATAGTACGGTCTCTTAATAAAAATACGCCATAACTAACGGGTAATGTAATGTAATGTAAATGTAATGTAGGTAATGTAAATGATCTAGCTGATAAAATAAAATCAATAAACTATATCCATCAAACGAGACCGTAAACAAACGCTATGTCTATTTAAAAAAAAAACTTTTATAATTTTCTTTGGTTATAGATATAGAACAAGTTTAGAAATAATTTTAGGAAAGTCTATTTAACGTTGAGTTCCGATACAATTTATCACGATAGATAGATTGCATCTGTCGAGCCGCTAGGTTCCGACCCCTCATCGAGCGCGTCGTGGGCCGTGGGGTGGTTTACCCCTACGTGCACTATTTTTGTAAACGTGACGACATGCAATACCAATAAGTGGCGTGCTACGAACAAAACTCCACAATACTATGTGGAGGACAAACTTAATAACATGTAGAAATTGCATAAATAATTATGAAATTAACATAAGTATCTACTCTTGAACCGGACAATAATTTAATAGGTAAAATTACTATATTAAAGATTATACACTTAAACCGACGCGACCATTTGAGACCTCAGAAGTGGTGACGCATCTACGTATGACCTCAAATAGGACTTTAGTTCAGTTTGAGGTTAGATGTGGGTGTCCATGCGCTGCACTGACTACTTAAGATCAGATGGCCCGACGCTCGTGTATTACTCTTCTCACATAGATATATATATAACGTTAACAGAACGGCAGCTACTTGTTGTATCTAGTTTGTATTTCATAAGTTTCAAACGAAACCGTTCAATCACATCCGTGCAAAGAAGTACTATTGTCTATATGAAGACAAAAAAATGTTATCGGTTAGTTGCAATTATACGTTTCATGAGGAAATGAAAACCATCGCAGTTGGTCGAGCGGACGGACGGATGTACGTATGAGAATGTCGAAATAATTAGGGTTCGTTGTAAAAAGAAACTCAGAAATGCAAACAGAAGCACAATCAAGAAAAGCGCCTGCAGCGCCGTGGTCTCTTTGTGTTGAACGGGGTGTATGGTTCAACTGCGCTTTACATAAACTATGATGACTGCTGACATTGTTGGCGTGAGACGTTTTGAGTTTTACAATGCGATATCCGACGTGGAAACCTTTTGTAAATTATAATTAAACAATTTTATTGAGAACAGAAATGGAAATCCGTCGACTAATGTAGATATATGAAACTATTTTTCTCTTACTGGTTGTGTACTGGTACTAACAAATGAGCAAATAGATCACCTGTTATTAAATGAACACCGCCGCTCATGGATATTTGTTATCAACCTCATATAGGAAACAGTTCGCTCCTGAGGTCATTCAGAGATGCGTTGTTGACCATAAGGTCTAAATTGGAGTGCCTGGGCAGGCATACCAGCTGACTACCCAGTACCACGCACTTCAAAC
>DWKL01000014.1:0-33682 GCA_018249415.1 Phareas burnsi | reverse complement strand
ATAGCTAAATAAATGTATCAAACTCGTTTTTTCAGACTATAGGTAGGGTTAACAGCTGAAAGATATTTAAATTTTCCGCCTTCTTCTTATGACACGAATCGCTTGACAGACCCTAGTAAAGCATTTGTACAATTTCAATCCTGTTTCACGTTTAATGGCCATGGGTTGTACTAATCGCTTAACATCAATTAACTTGAAGGCTCTTTTCGACTCTTCAAACATAAAACATGGTCTGCAGTAATTGATACTATACTTGTTAATAAACACAGACTTCAGCTGGGTATTCTTGGATGTATGAACAATGACAGGAGTGTGGCAAAGGAGAGATATTTACATGTGACATTACATAGACTTTGGCTTTAAGAACATATATTTCAGGTATATACCTAAGGTAGGTTTCCTCTAATTTTTCTAGGCAATTATAGAAGTCCATAATTGACAATGAGCACATAACATCAGGCCTGTTCCTTGCTCATTTGCAGTTATCATTACATAAAGTAAATATATACACACTGTTTCTTACCATCGAATTTGCTTTCAACAGTTTCACATTTCTCTGCGCTATTGTCACATTTTTGGCCTGGGCATAGCGTGTCATCAATGGTTAGTATATAGTCGGGATCCAGGTCAACTTCCTCCTGTTTTATCCCCTCATTGACATCCAACATGTGATTCGTCTCAATTTTTGCAAATACCTTCCATTTCTCTTGTAGTTCAATTTGCTTCTCTTGTTGTTTTGATCCAAAGACACATACACCTTCCCGGTTGTTGGTTATGTCAGGCTTCTTTTCCTGTATTTGCAACACAGTACATATACTTAGTATTCTGAACTTAATGTCAAATTTAACTTAATAATATACTAAAATATATGCAAAAAAATATAATGTGGCCTAATGTTATGAAATTCTGCCACGTACGTTGAAAGTCTAAGATTCAAATTCGATCTCAAAATTTTCATTACTGCTGCCATGCTCACTAACTGTTTAGAAGCAATAGATGTGTTTCAGCTGGAGAGGTTTGATGTTCCAGTACAGTTATAAACAAGGCTACCATCTTAGTCCTCAGAATTTGTAACATCTATGACATAGGACAGTCCCCTTCAAAGTTAGATGTTCATAAGTAGGTGTTAATGGGCTTTAGTGACCAGTTATTATCAGATGGCCTGCATGATTATTTGCTACTCTTCAAACATAAAAAAAAAATCTGCTCCTAAGGAGAAGTTGGAAATCCTTATATTGCTATATAACGCCCTTGAAACTTGAATACAGACAGGGTGATTATCAATTTAAGAAGTGTGTATAGGGACACATTTTAGGGTAATATACTTGCACTACAGATTTTATTAAATCAATCAATTCAAAATTTACATTACTAACTTATTCAGTTAGTAATGTAAATTTTGAATCAGCCAGTGGTGGGCTTACCAGCACCCTATCTATGCTTGAGTCTAGGACTAGATTATAGGAGCAATTTTTTTTAAGAAAAACATACCCAAAATTTAAAAAAAAAGGTACAGAAATATACTCAAAAACTATTTCTTGTGCAATTTCAACCAAACTGTTAGATTTTAAAAGTAATTTAGTAACTGACAATTGTAAAGGTAAGGACGGTATACATTTAATATGGAAATATTTAAATCCGCCACTGGTATCAGTGTTTATTTCGCGATAAAGTGCACGTACCTGCTTAATTTCAATTTGCTTCACATCCATTGAGCATCCATTCTCGATATACATCACTGAACTATCTTCATTATCAAATTCTTTTTTGATATGATCGCCGGTTAAAAACTGAGACATTTTATTTGTATTTGTAATGCCTCGTAGTAGTTTTCATAAAATAAATCCAATTTTGGTATCTAAATTAGATAAGAATCTAGCATCCATAATTCCTTCATTAGATACAGGTGAGGGTTGAGATTTTCCAGTAATTACAATAATATTAGACTTTTTCATAGTAGTCCTGAGTATTGACAATTAGTTTGTGACGTTTGGATAAAATAGGGGTAGCAATAAGTAACGTCACGGTGAAAAATCACTGTGATCAGCCTGCTAAAAATAGCATTGTAACTTGTCACGAAGGAACAACGATATCCCAATATGATATATGATCCTTCATCCCAATAGTCTAATAACAAACCAATCATAACGTCTATGTTTAACGAAAATATTATTAATATTAATATGTAACAAATGTCCATGTATTTAATTTCAAACTTGGTTTAGCCAGTTAGTACACAAGCAGGCTAGTATTCTGTTTTTTTGTATTCATTACTTTTTGGTTTTCTTGATTTTAATTTTGATTGAATAAAATAATAATACCAATGTGACCGTCTGCACGTCACCATCGTATAAATAAGATTATATATATACAGCACACAAATCGCAAAATAATATAGTAAACTTCTGTCACTGTGATCTTGGACTGTGACTTTTTATGTAATTGAAATAACAACTACAGTGATTTAAAAAACAACATTAAGTACTGTAGTAAATATGAGTCGCATTGGTAAAACTTGTAAAACCGATCACTTCCAAATAGCGCGAAAGGCGAATTAAACATCGCCAATCTTTATTATTATTTTAGACGAAAATTGTTGATAAACGGATACAATAAGTTTTTAAATTATTTGAAGAAGCATACGTTAATTATAATTATGACAAAATGTAATAAATTATATATCGATGACATTTTTACGCCGTCGTATTAAGTCGGATTTTTCAGTATTTATTTTAGCTCGTAAAAACGATTATATTTGTGCATTTTAAAGTAATCGTCTATACTTCGATTTGCTTAGTACCACCAGCACTTCATAATCGACCGTGAAGCAAATCTTATTTTGGCTGAAGAGATTTAGTTGCCGAATATATTTATAAACATGGAGACCATCTCAGTCTTCAGGAATAATAACTCACCTACGTACTTCCTTAGGTAGACCTCAGTCGTATTTGAAGTTTAATGTGCGTGCCCACAGGTTGCAGTGACTACTATCAGATGGCCTGCAAGCTCGTTTGTTATTTCTAACATAGAAAACATTGGCCGTTTAATTAATAAATATATTATTGAAATAGAGCCTGTGACAGACAAATATCGTAGGCTTAGAAATAAAGTCCCTTTACCAGTTGCATTTTAAAAATAGATCCGTTCCCAGTAGATAGTTGCTGAATTAGAATGCTAGGAATTAGGTTATGAAATAAAAAGTGTCGATCGACAGCGTTAAAATTTTAAAATATTACTTAACCACTCAATATCTCATATTAAAATTTAATCACTTAGTGTTAGATACCAAGATTTTAAGTTAACCCTTTATTTTATTTTCGTCAAACTATGACTACAAAACAGTGATAGCCAAATGGTTAAGATTCCGCCTCTCACACTGCGTGTCCCGGGTTCTAATCCCGCACGCACCTATGATGATTTTACGAAGTTATGTGTGTATTCGAAGTGAATTATTACTTTTAATGGTTAAGGAAAACATCGTGAGGTCATCTACATATCTGAGAGTTCTTTGTAAAATTCCCAAAGACGTACGAACTCTACCAATACGCACTTAGCCAGTGTGGAGGACGATGGCCTAACCCTGCATATTCTAATAGGAGACCCTCTCCCTGCAATGGGACGTTAATTGGTTAATGACGAAGCAGGTATTTATAACTTTTAACGCGCTTTTCTGTGAAAGAAAAAAGTAGCTACACAAACTTTTTTCTTTCACAGAAAATTGTAACACTGCCGTCGTTCTATTAACTGTTTAATGTAATTTTTACACAGAATGTCATAACCTCACCTACTTATGACAAACTGCAATAAACTTGATGCAATATTAATAATATTTATCATTATAATCCAACTGTTAAAATATCTTATAAATGACAAACTGTATTTACTAACCTAACTCACGAGAAAACATTTGTTATTTAATTCCGTTAAATTATTACGTTTCTAAAATGATACAATAATATATATACATAGAGTTGGTAGCACTTTATGTATAAACATGATATCAATAAAACATTGGCATAATCTTAAATAGTGCACATGTCACAAAGAACGCATTCCTAGCGGCAGGCGGCTAGGGTATTGTTATAATTCGCGCCAAACTTTATAACCGCCCAAGGGACTTGTCGAACAGCAACCACGTCATAGCGTTTATATTTATACAATCATTAAAAATCACGTTTGCCAATTGTCATTTCATCGAGTTCTTTGATGGATTGAGTAAGAACGTTGGCCAATCTCAAATAGAATATTGGCCACCGATTGAATACTACGCTTGACCACTTAATATTTTGTTGATATATATATTTCATACGCACTGATATAGCTGTCATTTTAACTTAACACGTTGGCTGCGGCGGCTAATATTCGAAACAATCCACCCGTGCGGCGCGTAACACAACAGCTGTGTTCCATTACGGCGGCACATTCCGTATGCGTGCGAGCCGCACGGGTGGCGCAGACAATAAAGCCGTTTGCCGCAGTCAACCTATTAGAAGCATTTGAAGAAATAGATGTGCAGATACAGGTAGTCCCACGGAAACAACAAAGAATTTAGTCTTCAAACAAAAATTTAATCTGTTTATCATTTTTACTTATATTCCGGGTAAGTGTGGTTGGTTTCAATTTGACTATATTAATTGGACACCTTTGATTTCAACATTTTATTATTGTCTACAATACAATAATGATCATTAAATTAAATTTATGTTTTCATGTTGTTCGCCGGTACATTGCAGAAGACTAAGCAGGAATGCCTCGTGTAATTAAAGCGGCGCTGGTATAACGATCACAATAAGATCTATGTGTCAGTCTACCCAGGTGACGTTTGTCGGGTTTATTAATATTTCAATGTTATTGCGTTGATGTCGAAAATGCGAATAAATATATTTTTCTTTCTATCTAATTGTAGCTTTACCGATCACACAATTCTGCTATGAGTTCCAGGGGCCATAAAGTTTGGCGACATTTGTCTACTTCTAGTACAACCGCTCGGCCTTGCTTGGGCCATGGGCCGCGGCGTACTCGGCCATGCGGCGTTCCAACTCGGGTCGGAAGTGGCGAATGAGGCCTTGCACTGGCCACGCTGCTCCATCGCCAAGGGCGCATATCGTGTGACCTGAGAAAAATGTGTTTGTTTACGTACTGAATTCACTTTTTCAAGGTTTCTCATCATAATTCATTTTAAGTATTCTGTGACATTTGGTACATAGTACACTCGATACATACCTTCAATTTGTTTCGAAATCTCCCACAACATGTCTATTTCCTTCGGCGACGCATTGCCTTCTACAAATCTGTAAATAACAGAAAAGCATGTTTGTTTTACAATTGATAATAACATGTAGTACAATTGTGGAAGTCATCGAGCAATATCAAATAAAAGCCTGGGACATTAATTACGGATATCATATTTCACATGTGGCACTTGTCAATACCAATCAGTCATCATCACCAACACATACATTACAATCGTAGGGCTGGGCACGGGTCCCATCTCAGAAAATAATTCTGTAAAGAATATGGAATAGTATATTCTTTACAGAATTATTTTCGAACTTCGTATGTACACGCTATATATGCTTATCTTTTACACAAAAAAATATTATTTACAAATAACAACTTAAGGGAACAAATGGAGCTGAAGCTATTTCAAGATTACACGTTTATCATCATCTATCATCATCTATATTTATCATCTAAGTAATCATTTATTTCAAGATACGCTTTTCTACAAAGCAATTGTTTAATAACTCGTTTGAAGTTCTTTTCAAAGAGATCTGCGATAGACATCACACACCTTTGAGACCTTTATTAGCACCGTTAAAGCAAGTGATCATTAATTTCTACATACAATGCACGTAATATTGAAAAATTTGAAGTGCGTGTCAGCCTCGAACCTCGGACCCCCGAGTGAGAGACCGGAGTCGTCTTACCACCGAGTATCGCTAACCAATGTCACGATGAACTACAGAACCCGAAAGCTAACTTACCTGTAAATGATCTTGTTCATCCAGCTGACGCCCTCCCGGCACGGCGTGCACTGGCCGCACGACTCGTGCTTGTAGAACATGATGAGGCGAGCGATGGCCTTCACGATATCAGTGGAGCGGTCCATCACAATGATGGCGGCCGTGCCCAGTGACGTCTGCGCTGCCACCAGCCCGTCGAAGTCCATCAGCACGGTCTCGCACACGCTGGGGGAATTCAAATGTCTGATAGAAGTAACCTACGAGTGTACGGACACCTTACTGGACCAGGACAGTGAACTTGGTGGACCGAGACAGTGCGATTTTATGTAATACTTTTCAAAACCGCTTTAGGGATAAGGCGGTTTTATTTAATATGGGAATATTAAACAAAAAAATACTTACAAATCCATATTTACAAAAACAATACAACAATCTTTTAAAATATTTTCTTTATATGTACTACGACACCTTGTAACCAACTTCACAAACGGAAAAGATTGGCAATTAAAGATCATCATAAAACCATTACTGTCCTTTCGCTGGGCACCATAGTGGCCAAGTGCAGATTGGTATACTTCACACTCCTTTGACAATTTTTTCAGAGAATTTACAGGCACGCAAATTTCCTCCACATTTAAAAGGTGTGACAGCTTCTAATATTACTAGTCCTAGATTAGTGATCTTCAATCAACATACCAGCACACCGTACACTCTTTAGGAACAATCGGAATGGAAGACTTATCAAGAATGAACGGGTACATCTTTACAAGTAAAAAAAATACTAACTCCTTAGGTATAAGCGGTGTGGAGGACCCGCCGGGGATGATCGCGAGCAGGTTGTCCCAACCCCCGGTGATTCCACCTGCATGTCGCTCAATCAGCTCCTTCAGCGGAATGCTCATCTCCTCCTCGACCGTGCAGGGCGTGTTCACGTGTCCAGAGATGTTGAACAGCTTCGTGCCGGAGTTACGGGGCCGACCGAACGACGCGAACCATTTGCCGCCCCGACGGCAGATTGTCTGAAACGAGGAAATGAAGACTAGATCATCGTCTTGAACATACCGGTCTGACAGGCAGGGGGTTCCGTGTTCGATTCCCCATACAGGCAACGTCGAAATGAGGAATTTAGATTTCTGTTCTTAGTTTGGGTGTTTGTGTACTCAACTCTGTATGTATCATCATGTATGCTCATCTGCCGTGGGGCATCCACATGAGATTTAAAGTATAATATTGTAGTTATTGTATAAGTGGTATTTATAATTATCATCAAACCGTTACTATTCTACCATTAAGCTTGTGTTTCTTTAGCTCTGTCTCAGATTGAGAATATATCATCTACTACACAGGTCAAGTGTGGATTACATGACGTGACACACCTTCGAGAACTTTACAGGTAACGCTCAGCCATATAGGTTTCCTCAAGATAGAGATAATTAATAATGCAGATAACTAAAAAATTATGGATGCAGTCAATTTTGTTTGTGTTATCATTATGTGTGAGTTGCAGAGGACCAGCCATCAATAAATATAAATCCTAAATTTTCCTGAACCCTACTATCCATCTAGTCTGAATCGGGTTATATCATTTCCAAATCTATGGATTCAACTGTGAAGGGACCAATGCCGCCGCTTATTTCTGTCGAATAATACCAGTACACACATATTTTTTTGACTCTTACTAAAGGTTCGTAGATGCCCAATTGGCAGTAGTGTCCAATTAACATCAAATGAATTAAATAACTGTATGCTACTATTATTACATAAAAGAAAGATATGGGAAACCAAATTTGAATTGCTTCAAAAACAAAGCTGATAATATTA
Organism: Phareas burnsi; assembly: GCA_018249415.1. NCBI lineage: Eukaryota > Metazoa > Arthropoda > Insecta > Lepidoptera > Hesperiidae > Phareas > Phareas burnsi. The sequence goes on along the minus strand of DWKL01000014.1, from coordinate 25,895 downwards.
TTAACCACAGATCTGGTAATTCTCAAAATACAATTTCATACCAAGAACAGTGCATTAACTGACACGAAACTTCTTTACATTATTTTTTAATTAGCGTTATCGGCTGCCAAGCCAACCATGAAAAAATAATTTAAATATGATATCCAAAAATTATCCACTAAAAATGCAATTTGTCTATTGACAAATTCTTCATTATGAATAAAAGATATAATGTTTTTAAATTGAAGTATGACCTCCTCCCACCCCACCTATCCGGTCCTCGCCCCGCCCTTTCTTTTACACATACTCTCATTACCTATGAATATATGTAAAAGAGTACAGATAGAGATAATATGACTATGATGAGCAGTGGATATTTTTGTTTCTAGTGAATAATTTTGCTCATAATTTTATACCAGACTTTAGGAAATCCTAACTTCCTATCTTATCCTATTCTTTTAATTACAGATACAGAAATTTTGGAAGATTGGTCTTCTTATAGCCATTAAATGTATTTTATATTTTATAGTACATAGGAGATAGCTTACCGGCGCAACAGCGATGGTCTCGACATTGTTAACAGTTGTCGGGCATCCAAAGAGACCCACGTCAGCGGGGAATGGAGGCTTCAAACGTGGCTTGCCCTGCTTGCCCTCAATAGACTCTATAAGGGCAGTTTCCTCACCACAGATGTATGCACCGGCGCCGCGATGGACAAACACATCGAAGTCGTATCCAGAACCGCATGCATTTTTGCCGATCAAACCTGCTTGGTATGCCTGAAAATAATATTTATTTATGACATAATTATAATTATATTAGAGGCAATTTAAAAAAAAATCATTCTATGCATTATTAACACTGATGGGAACAGATGTGTGACATGTGTTAGAACCCTGTGGTTAAACTACGGACCTATTTGGAGTAGATACAGATGTCTTTGGGCTTACAGACCTCTAACCGTGATGTGAATTTTCTATTTGCTACTTTGATAACACATGAATAATACATGTAGCATGCACATTTTTACGTAATAAATACTTGAGATCTTCAACTCGGAGGCATCACCACTGTACCTATTTTTAGCTTTATCACAGTAGTGTTAAATGTTGCTATTATGATGTGATTATGGTAAGAGATAAATATTAACATAAGGTGATCCAACTGAAATTTCATAAACCTCATGGGTAGCAACAAATCTGTGGCCAACCTCACTACTACTAGTTAGAACTACTATTTGGAATTTATAATGGATATCTATGGCATCCAGTGCATTTAGGTAGAAGATGAGCTTGTTTGCTATTTCTGTTATAAAAAAAAATCAAAATTACATACATTCTAAAATCTTAGTTTAAAATCTTAAAATTGCTTACCTCAGCAATAGCAACCTGAAGATTGCTAGCCTCATTGTAAAACTCTCCTCTAATGTATATATAGGCGGCCTGGGCGCCCATTGCCTTCCCAGCAATCAGACAACCCTCAACGAGCTTATGGGGATCATGACGCATGATCTCCCTATCTTTACAGGTACCAGGTTCTCCCTCATCAGCATTGACCACCAAATACTTGGGGCGACCATCAGAGGGCTTGTTCATGAAGGACCACTTCATGCCCGTTGGGAAACCAGCACCACCACGACCACGGAGACCAGATGTCTTTAACTCATCTGGAAATGTTGGCACCACCATTAAATAAATAAGTATAATATTAGCGCAACAATTACTAGTAATGATAATCCTAATTAAATTAAATACATTTAAAATCATGTTCCATAGAATTTCTAGATTTAAAAGTAGACATACTAAAAATATCTCCAACCCTCAATTGCACTTGCACATAAAAATACCACCTATACTATTAATGGTGAGATCAGAATAATTATCAGAATATAAAACAGAACATAAAACAGGTCTATATAAGACTAAGAACAGTTAAATAGCAATGACACATCAATGTTTAAATGCTTTTTTGATGTTATTTAATGTAAGGCTTAAATGCTTTTTAATGTATTATTTTATTGTATTTGTATATTTAGCCAGAAGTTTATGATCTAAAATGTGATTGTTAAGTGAGACTATGTAGTACAAATGGGTGACAGCAAGTGATATCAATTATTTTGCAGCAGATGAAGATCATAATTTTAATTTCATGCAACATACACAATTCATAAATTACACAAATCATAAATTTTGTTATTCAGGTACTGCTATATACCGTTTAATTATTTCAAGGACATTTCAAGTCTAAATTCAATTAAAAATGACACAACATCAATTGGATGTCCATTCCCATGATTGTATTTCAAAACTGCTCGTGACTAAAATATATATATGATAGTAACAGTAAAGCATTACATACTGACAATCCAATCGGTTCCCTTAAGCAGAATGTCTTTAGTCTTGTACCAGTCGCCGCGTCTCAAGGCCCCTTTCAGCCTCCAATCGTGTCTTCCGTATAAGTTTGTAAATACCCGATCCTGATCGGCCAGGGGCCCGAACTTGGTCTTCGTGCTCTGTGTCTGCTGGAACCGGACCGATCCATTGTTGATGCTCACCAGTGGGCCAATTATGCCTAACGAAAGACGTCAAAATTATGTAAGCTGTAAGCTGCACACTGCGCACTATTCACTACATAAATTGAATTATTATTTTTCTAAAACCACAGCAACCCAGAAATATAATAGAGTACGTGCATACGTCTTTTATAGCAATAAAACCTGTAAAATAATTACCCAATTGCGTTTTTGCCCTTTGAACAACTCTCACCAACGCACCAGCCATTTTTCTAAATGCCAATGTCAAAATTGTCAAATATTCACAGATGACAAACTGCAAAATGTAGATAAATAAAATAAAAATATAGATAACAATTAAATTCATTGAACATCAAACGATTAAATTAATGTTTTTTAATTAAATTTTAAAGATAAACATTTTAAAGTATGATGTAAAAGCTCTTAAATTGTATCCTATAATTTACTCCCTCCCTCCCATTTAGCAGATACTAAAGGGAGTTGATTCCACTTAGTATCACTGTTCTAGTATGTACTCATAGTAAATTTTAAATGTAGTCATAAAATATTGAAATAATACAATGAATAAGTTATATTGGCTTTATGTAGGTGGTAGAACAATCGTTCGTCTGGGGAAGTACCATCGCCGCCCTCATAATCCCCCGTAAAGCAGTTGTTGTGTTTCGGTTGGAGAGGTGCGGTTGCCAGGCACACATATAGCGAGGCGAAAATCTTAGTCCTCAGGAGTAGTGACGCATCCATTTACAACCTCAAACGGAACTCAGTTTTCGTTTGAGGTTGAATGTGGGTGTCCATGGGCTGTGAACGCTGTGGTGACCACTTAACATCAGATGGCCTGCATGCTCGTTTGCTACTTTACAAATATAAAAAAAAATGTCTGTTCTTGTAAGGTAAGAACAATTCCATATTAAGAGGCTATTTATTTTTAAGCGTTAACTGATCATATTGAACGTCTCAGCAAGTAAACATTCAAAATAATTTATCGTTTTTTATTAATATTTTTTTGTGAATATGGGGTCACAGATTAAAAATAGAGACATAAAAATAAATAAATAGCAAATTTTGTTTTCTGATTACATTTAAAGAATCTTAGAAAATTGTTGCTCATTGTCTGTAAGTCATTATATTCTGCATAATATAATCTCAAGCTTAAGAATAAATGTATGATTTGTGCATTAATTTATGCATGCAGTAATGTTTGAAAAATAAGTTTCAGTTGTGATTTGCAGTCAAATGTCTAACAGAAAATTACCCTGGTATATCACAGGGTTCACACATGGAACTTCTGTTTTTCATAATTTATAAAATATATTTATTTTAAATAATTATTAGGAATATGTGTTGATCGTGTACAGTTGTAAATGTTAATTGTAAATAAATAATGACATTCAAACATAAATGTTAAGTACCGTGGATAATTCATTAAAAAAGGAACCCATTAAATTCGTAGATTTTTTGAAGAATCTCTTTCTCTGGAGTTATCTAGTAGTTCTTCAATTACACAGATTTTTAAATTCTACGTTGTAGGTACTTGTTCTATTACGTAGAATAGGAAGACTGTTAATGTGGCACATTGTCCATCGTACCTCAACGTACGATCGATTGACTTCATACTAAAACTTTTAATTACATATTCACAATGTTTTCCGTCACTGTTAAAATGTTAATCTATTGATTTCTTATAGGTAACTTCGAATTTTTTTATGAATTTATTTGATCTTGAAGACTGAGATAACTTTCTCAAAATTTCTATAAAATGTCAGATGAAATTTTTAAGATTGCTGAATAGCTGGCGAGTGCATTTATTAGTGGTAAAGCTCGACCAGGTAGGTGCCACCGTAGTATTCGTAATCCGCTGTGAAGTAATTCTTGTTTTGGTTGAAGAAGTGTGGTTGTTAGATATATTTACAGCGAGGCGACTCTATCACTCTTTAGAAGTAGTACTACGCATGATTTCTGATACAAGTTCAGTTCTGTTTCAGGTTAAATGTGGGTGTTCATGGGCTACTGTGACCACTTAACATCAGGTGGCCTGCACGCTGCACGTCATTTGTACAATAAGGTTTTTGTCGGCCAGTACAAAGATGTGAGTAAAACAGCTGCGATTTAGATTTTTATAATTTCTTTAATTAATTACCTTACAATCTAAAGGACACGAGCATATTGTCTATACGCTTGCAATGTATAAAATAACTAGATTTCACTTTGGTTGTAACTGCTGCAAAAGACCTTTTAAAAGTGTTCCAGCAGGGCCTTCGGTGACCTTTGGCGTAGATCCTGCAGTTTTTTGAATAACCTTACACGTGGAAAGTGGTGGAATCGAGAGTTTAATTATTCTTGGTTGTTGTTGTGTCTGTGATGTTGAAGGTGCTTGAGGGGTTTTTATTTGAAGTGGCAAATGAGGCGGAGGAGGTGATTCAATATTTTTAGGAGACTGGCATTCATTTTTAACATTCTGAGGCAGAATTGACAATTTAATTTTTCCTTGGTTATGTTGTGATGAAGTGGAAGGTGATTGATGAATTTGTGACGGAGGAGGCGAGATTGAAGCGGATTTAGTTGAAATAACTTTAGCAGAAGGAGGTGACGGTGAATGTGAAAATTGATAAGAAGGATCTGACTTTATGAATTGAGGTGAAGGAAAATATTGAGGAGATGGAAACTGTGGATATGAAGGACTGGAAAATGTTAGTCTGGAATTCGTTTCTATCTTTGAGTCGAAATTGAGATTTTCAGTTTTCGCTAGAAAGAGTACATCGGAAATTAATTTTTCTGCTATATATCGTTGGTTTGTAGTGATATTTTCTAATTGATCTTCTACGTACATTACGAACGGGCTAGGTTTTTTTGGTAAGGTTTCAAAAAGATCATGAGTGGTATCTATGAATTTCTGTTTTTTTCTCTCGAATATACGTTCGTTTTGTCCTTTCCTTTTGCCTTCCAGTCTAGTTTGTTCCTGTGATTCCTGAAACAATACAAATGTTTCGATTAATTATAGTTGCCTACAACAGATAAGTGAAGAGCAATGCAGTTTTTGCAGAACAAAGATTGCATGGGTTATGTAGACGAGATATCACAGGAATATGACAAAATGCCAGCTATATATTGATCTATATTGTATAACTATACATATAGGAACATACATATAGAGTATTTTTATTCGAAATTGTTAATGTAAATAAAATTATAAATTAACATTTAATATATATCTGCAAGTACATGGTAATCCTTATTTAGTAATGAATAAGGTAGTAATGAAGCGTGCCATGGTGATGTCTTCCTTCATGCTTGGATCAACTTGGAATGACGTAAATTACACTCTAATGTCGTAGACATAAAGCTTTTTTGATTATCTCATATTCATTTTGTGTTCATGAAACAGTGTATTAATTATTATACAGTCTCATGATTATCATAAATATATGATAAAAGATGTTGGTAAAATTTTAAACGCTTACCATACGAGTAATTTATTATCATAGAAATATTGTAAATTAATGCCACATACCATATTTAGGGTAAAGATCTGAAGAATAAAGGAAGACAGGATTACCATAGATCATGCGCACGAGCTTCCAAGCAACAGCGAGTTTTAAAAAACTTACGTCATCACTCGTGAGCGGATCGACTTCGTTTTGTTGTTGATCATCTTTTTTGTCAAGAAAAGTCATCAGTTCAAAATACCAAAGTTTTGGTTTGTGCAAGTGCGCCTCGATAATAGTAGATCCCATTCGCTTCCTCGATTCTTTGACCTATAATAAAAAAATATATCACAATAAAATGTTAATTATGGAAGGATCCCTCTAGACAGTGCAAGATACGTAAATTAAATCGTGATTAGTTTTTTGATTTTAAGCTAAAGAGCTTGATAATATATAATGAAATATAATTAGGTATATCTGACGCAGATTGATTCGAATAATAAAAAAATATTGACCGTAGATTATCCTTATACCATGTAATTATCAAGGAACTTTACTAAAATAAAAAAATATCTTACGTACATTACCTCTGGAAGGTCAATGTATAAAAGATTTTGTATAAATTCTTATTACATTGTGTTCAATTGAATATTGGATTTCTTTAATAATTGGCATTGATTAATATCTATAGCAATGATGCTACAACAAACGTCATTGTTAGCATGATTATAAATTCAGTTATTGAACGAAGCTTGGCTGCAAAGGTACTATTATAAGATACGTACAGAGTCCGACCCTTATATTATTGTGGAATAATTAAACACGTATAATATTAATGCCATCTACAATATGCTATGTGATACAGACTGCGTGAAACATAAGTTCAATAATTTTTATTGATCTAAAGCAAAGCTCTTAAGTCCACCAGATACATTTGGTAAATACGCGTACATAATTCGCCCACGTAAATGAGCCGATATGAAATATATAGTGTTACAGCAGTCTCCGTAAAGTTTTCCTATAAATCATAAAATATAAAAACTGTGAGGTTAATCTTCACATATCATTGCTGATTTGACAAATAAAATCTTACGTCTCTGTCTCGCACGACGGGTCCCAAAGGGAGAGCTTAATTGTCTATGATTTAAGTCTATGATACTAATACAATTTTAAAGCGGGTGTTGGTACACTCCCTTTACACTTTACACACTTCATAGGTGTGTGTCAATTAAACAAAGTAACAAATTTACCTTTCTTGCCTCTCTTTTGTAAGCCGTTTTTAAATTTTCGATTTTTTTCTTCACCGAAGCTGCGTTAGCATCTGGCTCAAGTTCTTTCAGTTTTTGCACTAAAATCTCCCATGCTACGCTTCTTTGATTTGTATCTCTATATATTTCCGAACTTATATCCCAAAGACATGGCAGGTCTCTATATAATTCGATTAATTTAGAAATTATTTCGCGTTCTTGTTCGGTCATGTTATTACAAAAATCAGTGGCACACGTACTTGAGGTTGTCAACAAGGCTAAGCGACCTTTAATATTTGTCTTATAGCCAGTTGGCAACAAGCAGCTGACAGAGGTCACCTTGATTACGGCGACCGTTGCACTGTTTGTGTTGCCAACTAAGCCACCGATTACAAATATTATAACCATTATTATTATCATAGATAAAGCTATGAGACCAAAGAGTATAATAATATATAGGATATATGAGACTATTCAGTATCGGTAGCTAAGTCAAAATTGTACGTACGGACATATGTATCCAGTGCTACCCATTGATTTGCTAAGGTATTGTAGGTGTATCTAATATTATACGATAAAAGATTTTTTATCGTAGTACTTTATCCGTAGGAATAAATAATAGCGTAATAGTAATATTTTGTAAACTTTCAAGTCGAAGTTATATAAGTATGAATAAACATTTAAGTATATTTACGAATTTACATAAATAGATATAATATTAATAGTATAAGTTATATGTATAATCTAGGTGGACATTTAATTGCAGAATCATACTTATCTGATAATGATGGCCTGTTGTACAACGTGCTGGATACTGTACGATTCTTAACGAAACAAAATTCTAGAATGCAAATTAAAAATATCATTAATTGGCAGTTACATTTATTTTACTAAAATCAAGTTGCAATATCATCAATAAAGTAAAAATAATTCATAAAAAATTATATGACAAAGGAATGAATCCAAGGCTGCATCCACGTATTTATAAAAACAAATTGACACAGTAACTTTTTGACGTTACTTGATTAAACATTTGATAATTTATCTAAAGGAAATAAGAAACAAACTGTTTTATTCAGAAACATATGCATACGTATTTATAACAGTATTGTTTTATTAATTTCGTCTAATATAATCCTAAATATTGGATTTGTAATTATACTTTATCGCCAATTTTTTTTTTCTCGGGGTTTTTAGAACTTTAAAGAGTTTCAAGTTGGTGTTATCTCTTAATGTTACTTTAACCTTTGTATTCTACAGTAAATAAAAAAATGGCTGCAGTAATACCAGCAGTGAGTCGACTATCCAGTAGAATAATAAGGATTCTTGGATGCAATCCTGGTCCCATGACTTTGCAAGGAACTAATACATATTTAATAGGCACTGGCAAAAAGTAAGTACGTAAGGAGCTAGAACTATTTAGGATTATGTTGTGGCACAATAATTACAAGTGTTTCCGTAGAGGCACAAATCCTTATAGCAGCATAATTTAGTGTGCGCCAAAAGCCAACACCTAGAATAACACCAATCGTGCTACAATAGGCGGGGGCTTAGGAGTTTAATGCTTTATTTACCTACTGGAAATTGTGCTCAATAATATAGTGTTGTAGTTAAGATCAATAGCGCAGAACAAAATGTGAATTTTGTATCCCATAGATTTGTTTAGCTATTTTGAATGTGCCTGTGAGTTATGTCGCCCCCTTGATATTTGTATTCCTGCAGTCAGATCTTAACTACAATGTTGCCAATGCATACCACCATGATATAAATTTCCTTTCTAAGGAAGGCTTTCTTCAAGAACTGATAGATGGTTAAATAGTATGCACTGGAATATTTATATATTGTGGTAAAAATTTACATTCCAATTGAGTTCTTATGGGATATTATGTATATGTAATTAATTTAAGAATGAATCACCAATGTTCCTGAATGACGGTAAGTGAATAATAAGCATATTTTCTATATGGTTATTTTTTTAGCTTAGAAACATTTCAAATAACAATATATCAGACTTTTTAAAATATACTAACAATTTTGTTTTTGGTTCCAGTCGGATTCTTTTAGACACTGGAGACAAAGACGTAAAGGAGTATCAGAAGAATTTGTCTGAGGTTGTCCAGTCAGAACAAGTGGATATTGAACATATTGTTGTCACACATTGGCATCATGACCATATTGGTGGAGTTGAAGACATATTAGGCACTATTGCAAGTAAGTTTCATTAATATATTTAAACTTAAGCATAGCTAGTCAGGTAGCCAGGTATACTTAGCCACGAGGTACTTGAATCACACATACCCCAACAGCTTGTGCTAATTGCAACTAATATTCAAAGTTATGCAATGTCAGTCATAATCGGTGATCATTAGTGGCAAATATTTCATGTGTGCTTCGTTGCTTTGGTAGATATGTGAAATTGTTGGACCCAGTTGTTATAATTTGATAATAATTGTTATACCTTGTCAGAGAAGTCTAATAGATGGTTTTAAAAAAAAACCATGGGTTTACAGTAACCCATATCTTGCTCCAACAATTTCCATTGGAGCAATGTGATGGCATTTTTTTCCAATTCTCTCCAAATTGTGGAGAGATATGTACCCAGCAGTGAGACAGAAAGGATTGCAGTGTCCGTTTAGGCTAATCTTGGTAAAGATTGGACAGACTTACTTGGAAATGTAGAGAACTTTATAGGAAGTGACTAAGTTACTTTTGATAACAATTTATATAGAATACCATTTGTGTTATAATTAACTTTATTAAACGATAATATACTTGACAGAACAACCGAAGGTGTGGAAACATAAACGGGCAGTAGATGACTCTCAAGATGATCCCCCATCTTTCCAATTGCATTGGTTGTCCGATGGCCAAGAGCTTAAAGTGGAAGGTGCTACTGTTAAAATCCATCATACTCCCGGCCACACCACAGACCATGTCGTATTAACATTGTTGGAAGAAAACATACTGTTCAGCGGTGACTGCATTCTGGGTGAAGGCACTGCGGTGTTTGAAGACCTGTATACATATATGAACAGTCTTCAAAAGATACTGGATTTGAAACCAAGTGTAATATATCCAGGACATGGTAACATAGTTGAGGTAAAGTTCCAAAACTAATTTTAAATTGAAATTAAATTTGGATTAAATGAAAAATTTATTGTGATATATATTGAATATTTCTAATGAGCAGTATGATTAAATTTAATTTTACTATTTTATAGTTTTATTCTGTTATGGTTTAACAAGTGAAGGTAAGATATTTTCACTTGATGTTGATTAGATATAAAATGGTTTAAAATATACCTTATTATTTCCAGGATCCCAGTCAAAAGATAGAGTTTTACATAGCCCACAGGAATCAAAGAGAAGAGCAGATTCTTGAGGCATTAAAAAACAATGCAGAGAAGCAATGCTCAGAAATGGATCTAGTGAAGATAATTTACACAGAAACACCTGAACACTTGTGGCCGGCTGCTGCGTACAATGTTAACCATCATTTGACTAAACTCACCAAGGAGGGTAAGATAAAATGTGTTTCAGTTGATGGCGAAAACAGGTGGCAGTATGTTTCTCCTTCGAAGAGTAATTTATAAGAGGAAGATAGAAATAATAGAATATAGACAGATGCTGATGTGGGGCTAGATGTCACTGAGGCTCAAGTATTAGTTCCTTTCACAGGAGATGCAAGAAAACCAAAATTTTAATACTTTTGTTACACTTATTATTAATTTTTAAGGTACAGGAGCTCAAAAGAAAAAAAGGAAATCCTTGTAGGTTGTCCATTTGTCTGTCTGTCAAGACACTTATGTCAGGAGCGCGTGGAGGTATCAAGTTGAAATTAATTTCGAATACTTAGGTCCTAAATTCTTTAGAGCTCTAAAAAAATCAAGCTCCAAGCCAATGCAATCAAAAGGTACAACCATTTATGCCACATATTTTATGACACTTGCAAGGGAATCAAAGGCTGTAGGATACCTCCCGTTGACCTAGAATCATAAAATTTGGAAGAAGCAATGTCTTATAGCACAAGTAAAGGCAAAAATCCGAAAACCGTTAATTTGTAGTTACATCACTTTGTTTTTTTTTTATTGCGATTACTGACATGGCTATAACGGAACCCTAAAAAAAAACTTGGGATAGTGACTTCCAAAGCTAAGATAGGAAGATTTTTCTTTCCAGAAATACTAGCAATAATATAGTTTTATTTCATAATTATGCAAGGTATTTGAGCAAGTATTATTAGTACCAAATTCTGTCCATGTGCCATTAACATGAACGAAACCTTTGTGTTTTGCGTCGGCCGCGACAGATTTCCAGTTGCAGCTTATAGCTCCTGCTCTATTTAACAGTGAATGTCTATTTATTAGTTTTTCGTAACTAGTAGTTAATCCAGATGTTTTTTTCACTATGGCGGTATGTGATGGTACAACGGTGGCTGTTTATATTGTGATATAAAGAATAATAAGTAAAAGATTTTACATGTTAGTAAATTGTACAAAATAGATTAATTAATTTTAAACAGAATGGCGTCAGTATAACTGTTCCGTTCAAAATTGATTAATAAATGAATTGTTGAATTTTTGCAAATTATATATTGTTTATATTTTAAATTTGATATCTTATTGAATAAAATATTTAAGGCCTATTTGATTTATTTTCATCAAATAGAAAATGTGATATTTCTAGTGCACGGAATATACGGATTCTTTAGTCGGTGTGCTGTTTTATTGTTGACCATCTGCTCTCAACGACCCTATTATAAAGGAGTCCTACCTGAAGTTGAACACATGGATTGCTCGAGGAATAAGGTGTACTAGAAATAAAAATAACTTCCTACCCTCAACTTCAGGCTATAATCCTGTGTCGTGGATGCTATGGACACACAAAGACGAATACACAAACACCCAGACCTAGAACAGAAATCTAATCAGTTAGATATCTGTTTGACCGGGCATCGAACCCGGAACCTTCTGCGTCTTAGATCAACATGGACGATTGTGCCACGCGGGTCGACAAATTAAATCTTCAAAACAGAACTGCCGTCCGCCGCTTCTATCGGCCCGAGCGGGCGCGCCGGTAGCGCCGCCGCGGCGAACATCCAACAACTACCTTCACTAGGAATTAACTACAAAAATTGAATTTCATTGTTTCAAGAGGGATTTTTATTGGCACGTGTATAATTACTATCGCAGATAAGACAAAATATCTCAATAATAATATGATTAGAGACGTATTCTTATGCAATAAAAGATAGTTCATAATAAATCTCATTTAAGTAACAATAGTTACATCATAACTTAGCTGACTTCATTACACACTAGACGAAGGAGACGCTCTCTCTGTTGTTTCTTTGTTCAATGGCGGGGGCGTTTCAGCGGGTGCGTGGGTCTGTGGTCTTCCTGCGGACCCTCGATGTACGCTAAGAGGTAATCCTTGTCCACTGGTTGCGCTATGCTGTTGCAGACGGCTGAAACAGAAAATTTGTTGACATTTTTCTCGAAAAGTATCGGTTGTCTAGCTGTGGTCAACATGAGCGCCGGGTGCTAGGGGGTGTACTTGCACCCCTGTCAAGAAAAAAAAAACTTTTTTTTATTAGTTTACTGTTTAAATGAAGACTAAGTGTTTAAGTTGCTGTCGAAATTTGTTCATCACCTTGTCAATAAATTTAGAATCCTGCTCTACTCTTTTCCTGTGAACATTGAGCACGCGCCCGCCGCTCAGGCCCGCGATGCTATAATATATACTTTATATTTTCTTAGTTAATAGTATAGTACACAGATGCAGCTTCACACAGCAAACGGGGGCATCTCAAATTGACCACAGAATAATATTAGTCTATACAAGTGCGAAGGAGGCGGTGTCCACGCGCCTAACTGAGTTGAACGTGATATGTCAGTTTAGGCACAACACCCCCACGCAGCGCTCGAAACGAAACGGATCATATACAAGGCAAGTGCACTCGTATTGACGAGTTTTGAAGAATGGCGGCTGCTCAATGTTTTGCCGGTGTTGCTATTATAATTTAGCATTACAAGCACAAAATCATTTCAAATTTTATTATTAATTTCTTTATGGATTTTGTATATTTTATACAAAAATGTATTGATTAAAATGTGTTCTTGTGTTTCGGTTGGAGAGATGCGGTCGCCGCGTGCACTCGCAGCGAGGCGACCGGCTCGGGCCTCAGGAGCATGACGCATCTACGTGCAACCTGAGATGGTGCTCTCATCCTGTCTGAGGTTAACAGCGGGCAGCTGCGGGCTCGGCTGCTACTCTTGCGATGGACTACTGTTGGTTACGGAAGCCGGCGGGCGGCTGCGAGCGCGCACCGGCGGGTGGGCTGCAAGCTCGTATGTTAGTTCCTCGCTATAGAAACTCACCCTGAGCGGTGGTGTAGCTGTTGGGGTACGACTTGTCGGTCCGCTCCCGCATGAACACCCACTTGTTGTTCTCGAACTTGCACTCGATGATCTTGTTGTCCATGTTCTTTAGCTTGCTGCTGATGAGGATCTTGTCGAATGGGTCCTTCTTCTGTCCCACGTAGAGGTGGCCCACTCTCTTTGGTATCATGCTGGAATGTTATATTTGAATTTTGAAAATATACTTTGAGTGTAGGTGGCTGAGGTGCTTCCGAAGTCATGCCAGCGAGGGTTCTAGTTCTACCGTCCGTAAAGAAACGTTGTAAAAATATCTGTTTGTATAACTCTTTCTACCCTCATTGTCCCACACACTAGGATATCCGATGTCGTGGGTGCCTTGGACACATACAAACACGAGTACACAGACCCAAAATAAAAATTGATTATTTAGACTGGTTATTTAAATGGATTATTTAAACACCTGCTTTTTATTATTTCTCCTCATTTAGATTTCTGTGTGAACGGGAACGGGAATCGAACCCGAAATCTTCCGCCTGTCACCCTGGCATAGTAATCATTGCGCCACGCGGATCGTCACAAATCCTCATCAATTACTATTTTGATGGCGGCGTGCAATTTATATCTGTACCAACATACCCAGGTCGGTCTTCTCTGACGATTTTTAACCTGAAGTCCACGCTGTTCATGCACGGCGGCTTCCATTTGAGGACGTGGTCACACCGACCCGCGATGTACGGCTGTGGACAAACATCGGAGTAAGGCAATCGGTCAGACCATCATACGAGGTACTTCCCACGTTTAGTCTTTAAGATCCAAATAGGGCAGTGTTTTTCAATCTTGGATCCGCGACCCCTTTGCAAGTTGAAACATTCCGGCGCCCCCTTGAGGCCGACACTAAAACTGCATCATTGATTTTAAAGCCTACGGATAATCACAGAATAGAAAATAGTACTTGCATTGTAGTGTAAAACCTACAAATAATTGTCTTTTTCTTTTACCCCCCACCTCCCGAGCGAGGCTTCGCGGCCCTCCTGGGAGCGGCGACACACTGGTTGAAACACACTACAATAGGGGAATAAGGGGATACCTGGGAACTAGGGTTCAAGAGGGTACCTTCTTTGCCCGGCCAGCTCTCAAGGGAATGCATACCTCCCGGGTATATTATTATTACTTTATAATACTAAAAAGCTAACGAGAGCCTTGTAGTACTGAAACTAGTTTAATCGATTTTTTAAACACACAACTGCGGGTAAATAGAGATATACGTCACACAAAACTGAAGTTCCATCTGAGGTCGTACATAGATGCGACACTACTCCTGAGGACTAAGACGGTCACCTCGCTGTAAGCGTGCCCGGCAACCGCACCTCTCCAACCGAAACACAGAAACTGCTTCACAGCAGATTATGAGGGTGGCGGTGGCGGATGATGACCCCCTCGGACGAATAGTTCTTCCCCCTATTGAAACACCTACCTACTTTTTATATTTAATCAATATATGCCAATAGCCGAGTTACTTGTGTTAGCTGTGTGTGTGTAAGGCTTTAGCCGAGTTTTTATACACACACAACTGCGAGTGTACAGGCTGACGTATAAACAGGACGAAACAACAAAAGGTCTCCTTTTATTAACCCTTATGGCGAGCGCTTACGTCCACGGAGGGCTGGAAGATGAGTCCGTCGGGCTCATGGGTCAGGGTGCGCGCGAACTTGTCCTCCAGCAGCGCGCGCGCCATGTCCACCGCCCAGAACTGCTTCAGTTGCACGCTGAACGGCTCCAGCTCCTTCTTGATTACGCCGTTCACGATGGCGCGGTTCCTGGGGGAGACGCCTCGGTCAAGTGGGCCGTTTTATTTTTATATGAGAAGAGTAGCAAACGGGAGCGCAGGCCACCTGATGTTGAGCAATTCTTATTTCGGTTGGAGCGGTGCGGTTGCCGGGTGTACTTACTTACAGAGAGACGATTTGATTTTTTTTTTATTGTTAGTAAAATAGCATGCAGCATAACTTATGTTAAGTGGTCACCGTCACCGCAGCGGCACGACTTGCGGCAATTTTTTTGCTGCGATTGGAGATGTGTAGCTATCGGGTGCACTCACAGCGAGACTACCATCTTAGTCCTCAGAACTAGTAACGCATCTACGTAGGACATAGGACTTCAGTTCTGTTCGAAATTAAATATGAATGTCCATGGGCTGCATAACCATTTAACACGTTGACTGCGGCGGCTAATATTCGAAACAATCCACCCGGGTGGCGCGTAACACACAGGTGTGTTTCAGGACGGCGGCACACACCGTATGCGTGTACTGTGAAACAGGACAGGTGCGTTTACCGCAGTCAATGTGTTAACTTACTTGTACAACGCCCACCTCAACCCATTAACGCCTCACTGCTGGATGCCGGGTCTCAGAACTCACCTGGGATTAATTATCTCTTTCTCTATACATTGCAGCCGGACCGGGTAGAAGGGTTCCTTCCCGACGTTCATGTTCTCGAACCGAATGACATCGTAGCACAGGAAGCGCGGCCGCTCTACGCCGTTCTCGTGTCTGTCGATCACCATTTCCTGAAAACGGAGCGATGTCTCACATTATCCACACAACAATGTACGAGCCCGCCGTTCGCAAGTCAATCCGTTAGCGTTGGTAGGTCCACCGCTTAAACGTTCGGTTCCGACGTCGCGACCGCGCTCGGTGGCGGGCGGCGGCTGCGTTCGGCTCATTCCTGGAATTAATCCCTCAGTCGCCTGCTATGACATACTATCCCTCCCGTGAGACGGGATGATTATGACAGGTGATAACCTAATCCGGATACTACAAGACACATTTTTGTACAGCACTGGCTGTCCGACCACGCGTTGAATAGATGGTAGAACTATAGTTCGAAGGGGGAGCTACCACTGCAGCCCTCACAATCCGCCGTGAAGCGATAGGTTGGGGAGGTGTGGTTGTCGGGCGCACTTGCAGCCAGGCGGCCGTCTGTCTTCAAGAGAAGTAATGTATCTATGTTTGAGCTCAGATAGGACTTTAGTCCTGTGCTGTTAATTGTATCCGTGGGCTGCGGTGACCATTTAATATCGGGTGGTCTGCATGCTAATTGGCTGCTATTGTAACAAAAAAACAGAGTACTAAAAAGTTCAAGTCTTAACTGAGATTAGGTCATAGGTATTCACGTGTAATGATAGCCTAGTGGTAAGGTTCCGGCCTATCGCGCTAGAGGTCCGAGGTTCAATTCAGCGCGCACCTTCGATTCCCCGAAGTTGTGCGTATTAGAAATTAATTATCATTTGCTTCAGCGGTGTAGAACAAAACCATGACGAAGCCACCACGTCTCAGAGCTCCCCGTAAAAGGTGTCGAAGGTGTGTGAAGTCCACCAATCCACACTTGGTCAAAGTGGTGAACCATGGCCCTTATAATTCTGTAAGGTTGCTATACCCAGCAGTGAGACAGTAATGGGTTGGTAATGATGATGATCCATAAGCGACAGCGACCGCTTATATCCAGTAGATTGCACGCTCATCCAAGCTCCTCATATAACACAAACAGCAAAACGTACTTACGCCATCTAGCAGAGTATTCCTCAGGTGGCGGTTCTCCTTGTTGTGCATGAACTTGAGACCGTTGACCTTGAACGCGCAGTTGTCGCGGTCCAACATGTACACCTCGTCCTCATCGTCGATGAGCATTAAGTATCTGGGACAAGAATAAATAAGGAAATAAAAGTACAGAAGGTACAATTAATCTTCATTGTCCAAGAACATTAGTTATCTGCGTGAAGAATAAATAAATAAATAAATTCCAAAATGTACATTTCATCTTCATTGTCAATAAACATTAAGTATCTGCCAGAGGAATAAATAAGAAGAATAAATATATAAATCTTGTTTTTCGCCAATGAACATTTATGTATCTGTGATAAGAATAAATAAATAACATTTTCTACACTCGTAACTCTTTATTTTGATTTAGGTGTCATGGCCACTCACAGCGACCCACAAGCAAAACAGAAATTTATCCGAACTTTATCTTCTACATGTCAGATGGGTACGGTGATCACCTTTTTTCATGTGAGAAGAGTAGCAAACGAGCGTGCACTTGATGTTAAGGGGACCCCCACATCCAGCCTCAAACAGGATTGTAGTCCGATCTGAGGTCACATGTAGATGCGTTACTACTTTTGAGAACTTACATCAAGACAACCATTTTAGGTTGTCTTGATGTAAGTGCACGCAATAGCTACACATCTCCAACCGCAATACGTGAATTGCTGTAACAGATGTGACGCTGCGGTGACATTGACCACTTAACACTTTAGCTGCGGGAAACACTGTATATCGCGTTTTACTGTTCGAGCCACCCGGGTGGCTCGCACGCATACGGTGCGTGCCGCCGTACTGAAACACGTGTTGTGTTGCGCGCCACACGGGTGGATTGTTTCGAATATTAGCGGCCGCAGGCAACGTGTTAACATTAGTAGGGCCACTTGGTAGGTTTTACTAATAATGATAAAAATCAACAACAACAACCAACCAACCTAACACCATCAGCCTTCCACGAGACCCTGTAAGGCTTTTCCCGGAGCAGTGTGACATTCTTCCTGTTCATGGAGACGGGCTGCGAGCCGGGGAAGCCGGTGCTGTTCCACTTGCAGTAGCTCTGCGCTTTCTTTTGCACGTCGCTCAGTCGGGGCTGCTCATTGAAGGGTTGCACTCCGTTCACCTCGGGCATGAAGGATTCCTTTTTGTGTATTGTCTCCTTCTTGCCTTTCTTCTTATGACTGTGGCTGAAATTGTCATACATATTATTATAATGAATCTGCATTGGAACAGCGTGGTGAATTATGTTCCAGGTCTCCCCAGTTGTGTGGTATTACATCAGCATTAATGCAGTATCAATACTGCTTTAATGCCTTATTAATACTGCTTTAATGCCTTATTAATACTGGATTAATGCGGGACTGCTACCCTGCTGACTCCTTTGGCCATAAACTACCATGCTTGCCTTGGCATTTGGCCATGACATCTCTGCTATCATCTGTATTACTATCTGTGGATGGCGGTCGTTAAACCTCATCAGCAGCCTTGTAGGCTGGACTAATGCAGTATGCTAGGTTTACACACATTTGAAGGTGCAAGAACTCATCAATGGTACAAATGAGGCAGCACCAATGCCACAGTTATTCCAGCCTGCTGTGTTCTGCTGTTGTTTTGTTTTGAAGGGTTTGTTAAAAAGGTACATCTTGAGGCGTTCCGACTCAGTCTTCAGTGGCAGCAACATCATAATCCACCTCAGACAAGACACCGGTTCTATTTGACATTGATTACAGATGATATAGTTAGTGACATTAACATGAAGTGGACTGGGTCATTTTCTGCTTACATTACATAAAGAAGAAGAAATCTATAACAAGTTGTCAGTAGTCCAACTTACTTTGAATGCGAATGTTGTGGAGGGTTGTCATAAGACTGATTCTGGGAAAAGCTAGCTGCATCATCGTCATATTCATCTTCTTCCTCTGAAATAAAAATAAGGATTCAATTTAAAACCTTCCATTTCACAATAATACTTTTTATATAGAAATGGTTTAAGAATATTCCAAAATATTCATTATGATTGTTGAAGTGAAAATTCCTTTTGAAATACAGTTATTGATATTATAGTAAAGATAAGATAGGATTCATAAAAGATATTTTATTATCCTCTTAGAATCAGTTGGGATGTTCTTTCAGATTAAAATAGATATACATAAAATATAAATTCGGACAATGTTGCTTACTCTCAATTGTAATACAGAAAAATATAGTTTTAATAATAATATTGCTTTAAAAAAAATGTACATATCCCTAAGCATGTTACGGGAAAAAGAAAAGATATATTTGCACACACAGTCTGTCACACGAAAACGACCAGATTCAAAGTCGTTACATGCCTTTACGCATTTGCAGCGAAGATAAGAGGAAAATTTTAACATGCACACCATGCAAATATATTATTATGAAGTCCACTACCGTATTTATTCATTGATTGATTCAAATAATACCTCTGTGGACTTTAGTCCACATATATTTTAACATAATGCCTCATGTGAATATTTTTTGTTAAAAGTTTATTATTACCATTGCACCAATCAGGCCTTGGTGGGGCTTCTGGTGTGAAGTCTAAGTCATCGTAACGACTGAAGAGTTCTCTCAAATAGTCATCCTTATATATACCTGGCTCCCTGAAATATATGTTTAATAAATGCAAAGGAAGCATAAAAGGAGGATTTTTTTTGTGAGAAAAGGAGCATTTAGCAATAGCATGCAGGCCACCCGATGTTAAGTAGTTACTGCAGCCCATGGACACCCACATTTAACCTCAAACAGGACTGAAATTTTATCCTATATTTACAAACTACTTCAGACAGGACTTCAGGTTTGTTTGAGGTGAGATGCGAGTGTCCATGCATTGCAGAAACCACTTAACATAAGGTGGCCTGTATGCTTGTTTGCTCTTCTCACATAAAAGAAATGGACATTACATTCACAAATTACCTTTTTTTCGCAAATTCACTGAGGGCAGCTTCCAAACTCCAGTCCAATGCTTCAACCATATAGGATGTGAGTAGGAATCCTGTTCTATTAAATCCATGTGTACAATGCACACCGATAATCTCATTTGGCTTCTGACTTATAAATGATGTAACTATTTTTATAAAATCTCTGAAAGTTTAAGTTGTTAGAGAATACATATTAAACACACAATAAATGGATACAACAATAAATAATAAAAAAACTACAACAAAATTGAAAAAAATACCAAGGTAATGATATTTTTGTCAAATGTCCAATATTTTTGTCAAATGTCCAAATATTGAGTTGCTTAGTCACAGAGAGTTGCTAGGAAACATAGTATGCAACAGTAATGTCATCACCAATTAAATATTAACGTTTCTTCTCTGTTTAAGCTCAGTGATACACTGAAGTTAAACTCTGCCAATTGTACAAAAATGTATATTTGATTTTAACAAATTTGTTGCAGGCTTAAAACTCTTATTCTGATAACTATAATAACACGCACAACAGTGTGAATATAATTTATATATGAAAATATTGAGGACCAATCAGGCATCTTGTAAGCAATTTTAGAAATATAAAAGTAAATGAGCATGCAGGCCACCTGATATTAAGTGGTCACTGAAACACAGACACCCACATCTGCCACAGGACTAAAGTTCTATCTCAGGTCGTATGTAGATGCATTACTACTCCTGAGGACTAAAATGGTCACCTCGCTAAGTGTGCTTGGTAACTGCACCTCTCCAATGAAACACAAATTGCTTCATGGTGGATTATGATGGCGGTAGCAGTACTTCCCTGTATGAACTATAGTTCTACCACCTATTGAATGCCATGTATAATATATATACCCAGACATAAATTTATCGACTGACTTAACGATTGAATTTGCACAAAATACCTCGTCTGTTCTCGCGACGGAGTTTCGTCATGGCCACGACACTGCAACTTCACATATTTACAGTCCATTTTTTCCACTTCAGATTTGTCATAGAAACGACTAGTATTTGTGAGGTCGATCCACAACCCGATCTTCATCTACAAAACAGTATGACTACATTTAACAACATTCTTATCACGAAATCCATGTAAGATTGAAAAGATACCCACTTTCATGTCTCTTATGTTCATAAATAACATTGCCGGTGTAAACCGACTGACGTCAGGTACTTTTTCATTGAATTGTGGCCCTAAAGGCGTCTTGAAGGCTAAAAACTTATCGACGATCAGCCCAGTTGCTTTCCGTGGACATTTTAACCACCGCTTTGGAATCGAACCAGGATCCCTCCGCGACATATTTACAATAAAATAAATTTACTGAGGAGTAAATATCAATGTTTACTTAACCTACGTCGTCACATGCGATAAATCTAAATCAATTAATATTAATTTCGACAGTTCGTAGCGTCATCACTTTTTTTTATTTTCCACCATTCACTAGCTCGACTTCACACGCCACTTCTGCTCTATGAACTTTAATTTGACACTGACAGTGACAGTGCGAATTGTTTATAATTCGTCTATAAAAGAAAGAGGCAAAAATAGTACTATCAAACGTATTGAGATTATTTTTAATGTATTTTTTCTTAAGAAA
The DNA here is from genome assembly GCA_018249415.1 of Phareas burnsi. Classification (NCBI taxonomy): domain Eukaryota; kingdom Metazoa; phylum Arthropoda; class Insecta; order Lepidoptera; family Hesperiidae; genus Phareas; species Phareas burnsi. The sequence continues at coordinate 4,181 of DWKL01000014.1, read as the reverse complement.
CATTTGTATTATTGAAATACATAGGCAGTAAAGCAGTTGAGTTTTTAATCAATTATTTATTATTTTCATCGGAAGGAGACTGAGCAGTCCGAGAAATGCGAGAAATAGTTTGATTTTCGTTCAAAAACGTTTACAAGTTACAAAATTAATATGATTTATGAAACTTGAGATATGTTGTGTGTGGAAAATATTTTAATCATAATATATTATATTTTTACTTTTGAAATTAATATGTTATAAAATATGTAATTATTTTTTTTAAATATGAGACCAATCATGAACGATTCTTAAACTCCAAACAGAACTATTTTTGGCTGTTGATATTGACAGTAGGAACAACATAAAAGTGAAGTGAACTCTTATTTTTATTTCTTTCTTGATGTATGAAATTATCCTATACTAGAAAGAGATGCTAAATATTTTTGTTATGTTGCCTGCCTGTATAGTTGGTATTTGCCCAGCCAGAGCTGCCTGCCATTTTGTAAGATAAAAGGGAGATAAAAAATAGTTTTATGGTGTTAAAATTTTCAAAAAACTCCGTTGCCATTCATTTTAAGGCCCTAAACAAATGTTTAAATGGACGCATCGTCCATTATAACTCAAGTGTCACGGGATGACGAACAATTAAACAGCTATGGATCCGACAGAGGTAAATCTAACCGAGTTACACCTGTTACCCACTGCCATCAAATTGGAGCGTATAATGTTACCGCCTCGTGATACATAAATATTTGTCAATCGTGACCGATTTCAAATGAGTGGATTGTGAGACGACATATGGTCGATTTGTGTAAATCGTGAGAGTGCAGAGTGAGGTAAACAATTGGAACGTGGGGCGCGATAACATTCCCAGCAGCAACCTTGAAAGTGGAGAGCTTGTCTTTGGGCCAATCCCACGCAGATTGACGGACCGAGCTTGCGCGTGTGGTCGTGGCCGCCGGTGTTATTGTGGCATTGACGTGAGATGGTTGTTTTAGGATCGTCCCCTGGCGGGCAGCACAATGATGGTGACGGTGTGGCGGTGGCGGGGTCCACACCGCTGGGGGGAAAGAAGACGAGCAACGGAGGTGGTTTCTTGCGGTCGCTCTTGTGCTGTTGGCGCGGTGGCCGCGGCAAGGGGCCGCCCGGCGGAAATGGCGCGAACAGCATCGATGGCCGGGCTTCGCCCCCGCTCCTGGTTATGTCAGAACAACCACCCCGACCGTTGCTGCCGCCAGTGAGACACCAGGATATGCATAAAAAGTGTATGGTCATTGACCTCGACGAAACATTAGTACACAGCTCCTTTAAGGTAAGTCCCTCTTGTTATACTTTATTTATCTATTTTATTTGTTGACTTGTAAATATTTATGCCATGCATGCATATCTCGGTGAATTACAGGGTTCTTATCTTTCTATTTGTGGTTTACCATTGATATCAGTTTGTCTGGTAATTTAAATAATAATTGATATCTCTAAACAATTTGTTGCTCTGAAATTGTACAAACTAATGAAACTTATAAATTTACGACACTAACTCCATCCACTTACAAAACAGCTATTATAAACAATCAGCTATAAAAAGGAATTATAATTCTGTCTACCTATAATCATGACACAGTTGCTGAAGATAATTATATGATGCTATTGTTGGAACAAGCAATTTAATTTGAAAACAATTCTATGTTGGCTACCTTATAAAGTCGTAGGTGCCATAATTATATTCTGTTAAATATTATATTAAGCAGTGATAGCTTAGTGGTTAAGACTCCGCCCTCTCATGTTGGGTGTTGGGGTTCAAATCCCGCACGCATCTCTAATTTTTCGAAGTATGCATATAGCGTATTAAAAACTAATTCCCACTTGCTTTGATGTTTAAGGAAAACATTGTGCTACTCTTCAGACATAACAAAATAACATCTTAGAGTTCTTTGTAAACTCCGCAAAGGTGTGTGAAGTCTACCAATCTCCACTTGGCTGATGTGGTGGACTGTGGCTTAACCCTTCTCGTTCTGAGAAAAGACACGTGCCCAACAGTTGGACATTAATGGGTTGATGAGGAAAGGATGAGAATTATATTTTAGAACAAGCTCTTTGGTCACCTCCGACAAGATGTAGCAAATATTATATTATATTATAAAAATTAAAGGTGAGCTGAATGATTTAGTATTAGAAGCACAGAAACTAAGGAACATTTTCAATTAGTGTTGAACCATCTAAGAATCCACTTATTACTTATGACTAGGATTATGCTGTCTGGTTGTACTTGGCAGATCCCTTTCCATTTTTCAGTACCACAGGACCAGACCAGTACTGATTTATTTTCCACTATTCTAATTAGAATTAGTAAAGATTGATCTCTCAAGTTGTTAGTTTGGAGTTGTTTATCAAGCTATGGTGATTTCAAAATGTGTGGGATTTCCTGTAATCACCCAAAATGTTGAAACCATTTTTAATGTGGTCTGCATTAAATTGTTTACACGTTTATGAGTGCATTGAACACTTGATTGCCACTTCCCTTGAACAGGTTTACGAATTCATTTATCAAACGAAAGTGTATTTATTCTGCAAGGAATGTTTTTGATCACTTTATTTTGTGGGTTTAAAGTTAACGTAGTAACAAAAATTCTATTTTGGCTAATGTAGTAACCAAAATTATATTTTGGACTCATTCAAGGACTAAGTTGGTCCCTTATCGTTTTACATGCAATTACTGGTTGGGCAATGTACTTTTTAGATATTGTCATGGGGAGGGGGGGGGGGGGCAGGAACATCCATTAGAGATAGTTGATAATCAACACTAGAACATTACTCCCCAAAATATTTTGTCTCATAGACCATTTGCAACGTTTTTCCTTTTTAGGTAGACCCCTCCCCACTTGGCTGATATTCAGCTTAAGAAGATTTATGAACTTTAAATGTGTTTTAGCTTGCTGGTATTTGCCAATTTGAGTTATTCAAATTCCTCACTGTAGAGAAGTGTATTGTGGAAGAAATAAAAATAGACTATAGTTTTACACATTTATTAATCATATAATTTCAAATTAGAAGTAATTTCGAATTAGAAGTACCACAGTAAACTCATAACAACAAAAACTAATTTTATTTTCTATGATAACATTAAAAATTTCATCTTAACATGCTTAGTAGAGAAATATTATACACCCCCATTAACTTTTCATAGACCCCTTTCAGGTTGTGGTCAACCCCTGGGGGTCTATATAGACCCCTTTGGATATCACTGCTCTTGTTCTATATAAAGTCCCACAAAAATGTATAACTACAACTCTTGCACTATATTCAATTATTACATGTTTATATAAACATGTAATAATTGTACAAGCTTATGCTTGTACTATTGCAAAAGACATTGTAACTGAATAGAAGCATTACAAAAATTAAAAAATTACATTACAATATATTACATTGGAAACATAAAATTGAAAGTGTTACTAAAAACTTAAATAAAGTTAGTACCATTTTTTATGATAACTTGTTGTTAATGACTAAAATAAACAAAAGGAAGATTACAAAAATATGTGAAAAATTAAGATTGAACATATCTAATAAGATTATATCCTTAATCGCAAAGATATCGCTTTTTAAGCTAGTTGCCCATTTGTGATAAACATGATTTCGCTATGAAGGGCATTTTTAAAAAACTTAAAAAAGAGCTATCAATTATTTGAATTGTATTATATTTATATGTTAGTATATTAAGGCTTACTGAAGTGTCAAATTTCAATAGCATATGTGTGTATGTTTGTGCACACATTTCTTAGAAATTATGAATGGGATTACTATAATTATGATACATATTTTTTCAATGCCATAAAAGGGCATGCAGTCCTACTGATGTTAAGTAGCCACTGTCAATATACAATTGTCATGAAATCCAAATATGGTAGATTCCTACCTGAAATTGATGTCACATGTGTTGCATGCAAGAATTAAATTGGAGCTCTTCATGTAAGTATATGTGATTTAAAAGGTGATTCTAGTATTACATACTGCTGCTGTTGGGCAGAAGTAATTTTAGCTAGAGGAGAATTTAGATGGATATCACGATCAACTCATTACTGTTCCACTGTTGGGTACGGTTCTCCACTCAGAATGAGAAGGGTTAAGCCATAGTCCATCATGCTGTTCAAGTGTGGATTGGTAGACTTCACATACCTTCCAGAACTTTACGAAGAACTGTC
>DWKL01000013.1:0-34269 GCA_018249415.1 Phareas burnsi | reverse complement strand
AATCGGTGCAACCCATACATGTACACGTTTCGGTCAACGTCTCCGTTAAAACGTAGTGATAATATCCTTTCGGGTCCACTGCGAGTATTGTCAATCGATTCGAAATTGACAGGTGAAGGTAGGGTTGGAATTTTAATTATGCATATAAGGCGAGGGTAGCGACAGGTTCAAGGCGAGCGCTCGCGGCCTTCACGCCAGCTCGCTAGAGTCACACGTCGTATCGACAGAAAATCGATTCCACGCGTGGCTTTTTCGTTAGATGCAAATGCCAGTCATCGCGGTTCAATTAAGTCGTAGCGCAGTGGCAGTACTCACGTATGTAGTCATTGCTGGCGTGCTTGTCGTCGGGCGGCGGCAGCGAGCCGGAGGACGCGTTGTGTTTTCGCCGCGGGATCATTCTGCTGATGAAGGACACTCACTGTTAATACTCTATCCGAAAAACACATTTTGTTACACTATTCTGAGCGCACAGTACGTATACAATGTTCACGACCAGATACGTAATCATTGTTATATTAAACGAGTGTTTCGATCGCAATGAGTAATCGCACGAGTATGCCAGTAGTTGTGAAACGGCAACGTGCGAACAGCGAGGATAGTAATGTTTGTGGGCATTGTGTTAAGTGTGCCGCGGAGTGTGTGCGCAGCTGCGATGTGCCGTGGCGTGCTACGTCTCGGCAACGTCGCAGTGGAGGGGTGGTACGGGTGGATAAGGAGACGTGGGTGAACCTTATCAACCCTACCTCAAAAGACGATGACTTATAATAAAAATACACGACATGTTTAATTGTGTGTTTTTCCTTAAACACTATATACAATGGATAGATGGTTATTTGTTAAGGGTACGTAAATAAAGCTAAATGCAAAATAATTCGTATCTGTCGCGATCCTATGTCAGTTGCGTCTCAACAATTTAAATGTAAGCATGAGATTAACCAACATAATATTGAGCATTGAATATCAGCAATCGCAGTAATCGAATATTAGTATCGAAATACCGGATGCAACATGTTTGAAATCAATTATTTGAAATGTGTAGAAGCGCACGAAGTAGCGTATGCGAGCCGAGCCACGGGCGGCGAGCGAGCGCGCTTCACAAATGATAACAAAACTATGTAACAAAAAATGTAACCAACTTCAAAATCACTACAAAGTAAATAATATTTTTATTGTACTTTAGTTCTCAATATATCGATATATCTCGTACGCACCGCCGGCGGTGTCTCCAACGCTGACGAACGGCGACTTCATTGTCTACTTCACTAAAATACCATAAAAACAATTTTTACTTTATAATGATTTTGAAGTCGATTATATTGTTTACTGGAAGGTTTCCTTTTCATGTTTTTTCTTGAAACATCAATTCCATTTTGAAGCCCACATATCAAAAAATAGTATTGGTATTGTTGGGTAGTCCCTCTGAATCTACAAAATAGAAGAGTTGGGACCCGCAATATAATAAAAAAGTGTCTACTTTATACAAAAAATAATTTTAAACTGGCAATTACAAAAGGGTCCTGGTTTTCGCAGGCAGTACCCCTGTGTCTTCAGGTCTGAGGAGACGGGACCCCCTTTCCGAAGGGAAGCCGGTTAAGGAACGTCCGCGCGAATACGTAACATGATCATACATAAAATGTGCGTGTTATATTCTGAAAATATTGATAGTTATTATTGTTTTACTATAATTTCAAATTACTCGTCTTTCATCCAAATTAAAGGTAAAGGTATATATAAAGGTTACAAAGTGGTGCTGTCAATAGTATTTAAAATACTCTTTCATATTATTGCTATTTATTTTAACCGGAACGTTGATAATGTCTGGTGATTAGTTGTGTTGATGTTTGTTTGTGTTGAAAAAGAAATCGTTTAAACCTTTCATTGTATAGACGCGGTTGCAAATTCCCGCCATTAAGTTATTTATTAGTACACAGTAGTTACATTTGTTTATGGACTATTAAAACATACAGTGAGTGCAGTAAGTGCACACTATCTGTGAATAACACGCTACGCGGCGGCAGTCGACGTGTATCCGAAACGTGCCGCTGAAAATTCTTTAGGAGTTGCAAAGATCTGAATGTAAAACGTTTATGGGCGACTTCATCAGAGTTTCGATGTTCAAAAGATTATTTGTAAAGAAGACTGACTTTTTAAGCATATGTACGGTTTATTTTTTTGGTACCTAGTTGATATGTTATTTTATTTATTTCATTTTAATTTGGGAAACAAACAATGTTGAAATTACATAATAAATTATACTTATTTAAAATAGTTTCAATATATTTATTTAAATTACATATTATATATATGTTCTTTCTTGTCTTTTTTATATCTTTATAGTCTACCATACTTTTATAAAATATATGTATATAAAAAATAAATTGCTAAATGCGTCGCCTACGACGTACAACATTTGTTAGGCATCATCTTTCGCAAGCCCGAACACATAATTTCTAAGCTAAAATACTCTTATGATAAACCTAGCAATTATTAACGTTTATTCCCAGCAATAGGCTCGCAATGCAATCCAGAAGTGTCACCACACCCGGGAGGACCAGGTTGCAGCTTCATCCAGGGGACACTCAGATTGTCGGATTCTCATCTATATCAATACGTTCTAACACTCCTGACATTAAGAAATGGGAAAGAGTTAATTTAATCCTATTGCAAGATTTGTTCGTACATATGTATACGTTAAGTTGTAAAGTAAAGGTATATATATACATACGCAAAAGTTAAAACGAACATAAGGAGGCCTCCCTAAGGACTCCCCTAAGTCAGTGTGATAACGCATTAAAAACAAACAACAATAAACAACAGACAAAATATACAATACTTTGTAACATTCTCAGTAGGTGGTAGGGTTATAGTTCAACCGGAGAAGTACCACTGCCATCTTCATTATTCACGGGTTTTTTTGTGTTTAACGATCAGGAAACGAGGATGTAGGCTACCTGATGTTAAGTGGTCACTACAGCCCATGATTATTCACGTCTACAACAATCTACAACCCCAGATAGGATCTCAGCCCCATTGCAACACCGATATGTGTATATTAGTACGCACTCTCTCCCGTTGAACGTTAGATGGCGCCGTAGTGTACACAGTGGCGACATTGACATTGCGCGCGCGCGGCCGCGACCGCGGCTGCCGCAGATCACGCCGGCGAGGCTCGCGCCGGTGCCGATCATGCCGCGTGCTCTTCACTAACTGTTACGTTACATCGTTACACACATACGCAATGTATATAGAATGTCTTATTTTTATTCGTATCAAGGTCACGAGCGTATAAAAGGCAACCCCTGCTTGCCCTTTGACCGACAATGCTTGGAAATTTTTATACGCAGCGATTTTAAAACTTACTCTTTATTTACTAATATTAATACATTTGTTACAGACCGTAAGATTTAAATAGTTATTCATATTTGAAGGAAATCACATCTGTCCTCAAACAAAACTGAAGTTCTGTTTGAGGTCGTACGTAGATGCGTCACCACTCCTGAGGACCAAGATGATGACCTCGCTGTAAGTAAAGTGTAAGTAAAGTGTGGCAAGCGCATCTCCCCAATCGAAGCACAAAAATTGCTTCACGACGAATTATGAGGGCGGCGGTGGTACCTCCACGGACGATCTATTGCTCTACCACCTATCAAAATTCCTCCTTCAATTCAACTCCTTGTTATGGTTCTTTTGTTTATTTTCATGAAAAATAATATGACGTCTGTTAAATCCTTGACCGTGGGGTTGTTGGTAGGCAGAGAATCTAGGTAATAACATACGTTGGATACACTTTACCCGTGAGGGACATGACTGAAGTGAAAAGTGAAAACATGGCCCACGTTTCCAAACTCGTGGAGAAGTTGCCGTAAATCTATTACAATAAAAACATTTCGCCCGTTATTGATCGTTATTTTAGATACTTAATGATTGTCGAAACCTCGACTGTTCCTCCGTGTCTGTTAATTTTCTTGTGAGGTATGGCGGACTTGATTTAACGGAGAAGGAAAACATCGTGAGGAAACCTAAATGCCTTAGAGTTCTTTGTTAAGTTCTCGAAGAAGTCTAAAGTCTACTAATCCGCTCTTGGCCAGCGCAGTGGACTATGGCCTAACCTTTATCATTCTAAGTGGAGACTCGTGCCCAGCAGGGGGCATTAATGGGTCGACGGTGATGATCAATTGTTATCATACCGCATTGTACATAACATATTATCTATATATAATACTCAAATAAAAATGTATTAATGTTTTTTCCTACGATTTATCTCAATATAATTTGAATACTATTATAAAATTGTGACGGCTCTGACTCGGTCACTTAACGATAGTTTTTTAATAATTGACTGACATCGACTATTTAATTGTTTCTGAGCACACAACAAGTCCTTTTAGAATGTTTCTCTGCTTGTCTGACTAATTGTCCCGCAAAATTATTAAATCAAGTGAAATGGATAGTTCATACGCTAAAAGTATATAGTCAAGCCTAAAATATGGCAAAAATTTTGAACAAGATCGGAAAAAAGTACATACCATAGTCACAACTTGACCTCTTTGAAGTATGGACCGTCACATGCTCGGGTCAATTAAACTGGTTCTGTTTTTTTTCACGCGACGTAGTGACGATATGGTGATCGTGTATTTGTATATTCCGCTCACACAACGTCATCAGACGTGTTCTATGATCGGTTGTAATCGAGCAACGATTCGCTTCATCCAGGGGTCTGGGACTACAACAGCACCTAGGACTTGTCTTTTATTACGAGATAAGCACTGAGCTAATGATTTTATTGAATAGTTGAATAAAGATACTTCCATTTTAAAAATGTAACACACAAAAGTGTTTACGTACATACCCAATTAAATGACGAAAAATAACGTCACGGTTACTTTCTTTATAATAGTCACAGATAACTATCACAAGCACTTTAAACCGTTGCTAAAAACATTAGTGTAATAGAGTGATGCACGAAAAAGCGCGGGCGCCGGGCGCGCGACAACCGGCCGAGCCAGCTAGTGCTTGAGACTGGAGCGGCTGGACTGAAAATCAGCGCCGCGCCTTCACGGCTTTCGCGGTCCTGTTGTTTATCGCGACCTTATGCTGAAGCACACTATTTGGTCACAAACTGTAGTTCTTTATGGGGCTTATTACGGTTGTACATTACATGCGTAAGTCGAGAACGATGAGTAAAAAAAAAATAGTGTAATAAAAATTAATAAAAGTGGCCGCGCGAGAAATATAAACTTAATATTTTCTCTCTGCAATGACAATAACGCTAAGTTGTAATCGTTTTTAGCAATAAATATTTGATTTATAGATAAAAAGACACTAAAAATAAAAATATATATTTAAAAAGAATGTTGGTTTAATAAATTGTTTTGAAGCCGGCGTTTCCAAACTACTTATAACTTCTCAAAATATTGGCACAAAGGAGAATGCTTCCAAACGAGGTGGACTGTCTCCAATACTAATATGAGCGATGAACTTCGCAAAGGAGACTGAAATCGTTTCCTGTGAGAGACTCATGTCATTTCGGTTCAAGTCCTACAGTTTAGACGGGCAATAAATATCTGCAGCATCGAAACAGATATTGGAATCAAAATTATAACGAGAAAATGCTTTATGCCACTGCAATTCCCAAGCACACTAGATTTAGACTGACAGTGTCAAAAGTAACCTTGTTATATTGTTTCGAAGTTTCCTAAAATTCGGTTCAGTAAAAGTAAATCTTCTTAATTAACCGATTTTTATTTTTCATTATTAAAAACAGTCTTTAGGAGTTCCATATTTAAATAATGAAAAGATTCTATCATCAGATCTTAATGAGTTTAAATCGGGATTACCACAAGCTATCATCATTGAAATAAAAGAGATAATTGAAGCCTATTCAGAAACCTTTCTGTTATTTAAGATTTTTTTTTGGATTTTACGAAACTGCTAAATATATTTTCAGATTTTATAAAATGGGACCGAATGACGACCACACACGATACCATTTTAAAGAATCGCAATCGGTTGGGCACCATCAATGTATAATTTAGAACCTCTCTCCTTTGGGAAGACGTTTAAAACTGAGTTCTGCTCTCTATAAAATGCTTCAATGTAATATTTAAAATACATTGCCAATTTCTAGCTGCCGTTTATATTATTGCTTTGTCAGATCTATAAGTAACTGAGTGCTTGAAAATTAGATTTATTTTAGGCACAATAAAAACATACTATTATTATATTCACAAAAAATCAAAGCACAAACAGAATAAATTGGATAAAGGTACAAAATACGTTATTTTAAATCTATAACTTTCGATGGTAAAGTCTGTGCTGATATCCAACATTTCTAATTATGTCAGACAGAGCCTTCAAAAACTAACACTTTCTGGAAACCGATTTTATTAGAACCGATAGTTGTTTAGTATACGCACTTTATTTAAGTGTTTGTGAAATTTTCTGACATAATACAATGCGGAGGAGGAGGAGGAAGGGAAGCCTATCCTACTCGGTTTGTACAAGAAGAAGCAAATAATACCTTCAATACAGATATATAATTTGGAACATTATATTAAATTGGTACTCCTACAAGGATAAATTGCACTTTTCTTTACCGACGGATACAGAGGCCACCGAGAAAACAATATAACCGACACCCTGATGTCGATACTCAACAGCACTCATGGTACCGGAGCTGAACCCTCGCCGATGCGAGGGGTGCTCGTCGCTAATCTGAGTCGTCACTTCACATCTGACAGATCACATTGCTTTCGAGCGAAAGTGCATGTGGCGTGCTGCGTCATGGAACCTCCGGAGGTAGTGTCACTCACTGGTTGCGGCGGTCGGGGTGCCTGTGTCAGGTGCACATGGGGCGCGGCGCGGCGAGGGGCGGCGGGGGCGGCGGCGGCGGCGTGTTGGGGCTGACGCGCGGCGCGGTGGTGGAGGCGGCCGTGGCGGCGTGCGGTGTCGTCGCGAGCTGGAAGCGAAGCGACGGAGCGTACGGGCGCCGACGAGGTCCGAACGCGACTGACTGAGCCGCCTGATGGCCGGCCGGGCAGCGCGCCGGCGGGGTGCGCTCCGCTCGTCGCGAGCGAGATGCGTCTCGGAGGCTGCGCGCCGGTACGTATCTGCCCCGCGACCCGCGCCCCGCGCCTTTCTCCGCCGGAAGCAGCAGCCACCCCGCTCCTGGGGGTTGTACTGACGTATATTCTCACTAAGCCCACTATTATTGACTACAAGATACAAGCAATGGCTCTTACCAGGAGCTGTTTTGGCTCTTAAAAGTATATTATGTTTCATTCAATTAAAAACAATTGATCCTTATCCAATTACTTTGAGAAGTAGGCTAAACAAACTAACCCGGAACACATTATCCATAAGATTTATACGTTAGCTGTAGAATAGAACCGCACGATTTTGGGGTGGTCAAGGTACGTTTTAGTAGGATTTGAAATGATATTTCCAACGATACTGCCGACGCACTTAGATGGTTTGTTTTTTAATAGATTATTTCTCACCGTACGTGTACTGGGATGACTTTCTGTTGTCGGTTGTCTGTCGTAAATAAAAATACTTTGGAAGCACGACTTCGTAGTTTTATTGCTGCGTAAATTAATATAATATGTACTATAGTACAAGTTCTCCTTTGGAAGTTGGTTAACAACCCGTCGGGACCCCAAAATAGTACTGCTCTATTCTAAACTATATATAAATAATAAGAGAGATAAAAATACATAAATCTTGACACCTATAAACAAATACAAAACAAAAAAATAATTGATTACAAATGAATGCTTAAATATGCATAATACCAAAACACGAGAAGCAGCGCGCGCGTCGCGCAGAGCGTAAATATCGCGGGAGGATGGACGTTCACGGTTAAAATTGATACAGTAATAAACAAAAAAAAACATACCCGTACACAATACACTAAACTAAAAATAACTTTTAAACAATCTATTCCACATCTTAAAACTTAATGTTCGTTGATTCTACTACGATACGGTGGTTTTCAGAATTTTCGAAGCCATAGCACAAAACTAAGAGAAGGTGAACAAAATTTTGACGACTATCGTGAACACGTCTATATTCCAAATTTCATGTGTATAGTGCCAATAGCCTCAGATTAAAATGGAAATGATATACAAACAGACAGACTGCCGGGCCATAATTGGTTCTGTTCGGTTTTTGACAATTAACTAGGTAAGTTTAGGGAATCCTATAGTTAAAGTTAGTGATTGTTTGACATGATCAGTCCCAAGTTCATTACATTACCTCAGCAGGCCGCATGCTCGCAGAAGTATATAGAACAATTGAACGTAGACTTTTAACGTTGCAACGTACTTCAGTGAAAGTGTGTTCCTGTCGTGGATGCCGTTCTGCTGCAATTCCGGCTGCAACAGCCACCCATAATGTACTTTGCAACATCGCAAGCACACAACAATACTCCTGGCTTGTGTTATTCTGATCTCTCTAGTGTTCTCCGCAGCCGGCCAATCCCCGAGCCCGTGTGTCAGACGACTCACCAGTTATTACATGTATTACGCGACACAAGTCATTAAAGTAAATTGAATACCGAATTATTCTCCACATTGAGTCCCCTCGGCGCTATGCCGCATCCATTTTTAACATTTAAAAATGAATATTACCTTAAACATAGGTCTAAGGATATACATGTATATTCATATCTAAAACAGTCGCCGGTGGCTCACGGTTCCATTTTTATAGCAGCAGCTAATATCGTTATCTATCTCATTAGCAATTGCCTTGAATAGGCAATTAGCTTCTGTTTAAATTCAACTCGATGAGAGGCACGTGGCCAATGTATTCTATACACAAAGCATGATGGCGGTTTTTCGCAGTAAATAAAACGGACGATATCGACAAACCGAAAACTGTTCAGTTGATATAAGGCAATGTTTCCTAGAAAATATAACGATTTTGTCTTAGTCGGCTCCAGGTATTGTTAGTACCGGCCAAAAAGAAGTAGGCCTCGGAATAAGAGGTACTGATGTATATACTCAAAGTATACATATAGTTCAAAACTCTTTTAGAACGTCGCGTCGCGAATCAAAATATTCCATATCGCTGACCACGAAAACCGATATTTTTTCTATAAATATCTTATTTCTTACTGAACATTTTTACAAAATAAGACATCCGCTTAATATTTTTAGGAAACTCCTCTCCACGATCATTGCGTGAAGATCTAGTACATACATGTCTTGTTAGCATTGTACAATGCTGAAAATTTTCTGTATATGGAATATTTCATCGGTGGCCACTCGTGCTGTGCTCGCCTATCACAAAGTTGCAAAAATTCTAGCTTCGATATCGAACACATTGGCGATTCTACGAAGGCACGTCGAGTACTTCATTAGTAATTTCTTTATAAATATTGTCTGTGCGTCAACACATCGTAATTATAAAAGTAACTAGCACGTGTACTATATACCATATCCGTCCATTATGATGAAATATAGTTATTTTAATATTAATTATATTATATATCTTGATAGAAACGGATACTACATTTTACCACTTAAACTGTAAGTGCCACGTTCAGACGGTTTGATAAATTTTAAATGAAATCAACCCTGCAAGCTTCACGTCATCACTCGGCGTGTATTCCTTACACACTACATGTAGAAGCTAAAATAATTACCACACAAATATTTAATTTATGCGTTCACATAAGAAAACATTAATTCTGAGATAAATTGGTTTGAAGTAACCGGTTTCTGTGCGTATATGGTAATTCAGCATTTTATAACATTAGGAATAAAGTTCAAATTTTTTACTAGAAACAAATGTTAAATTTTTAGATACCTACTTAACAAAAATACCGAAAGGGCTCGCAGTGTGCCTGATTTGGCCCACCGCCGAGTACCGCACTTGTACATCTATAAGAACTCCAACCAGACCGGAAGCCCTCTTTAAGTATATCACAGATCCTTGCTACTCCGGAGGAATAAGTTGGAACACATTTAAATTATTTCGGCTTCCTACTCTTTAAACTAAAACAGAGTACAGCCAACACTGACGGTGTAATTGCTGCAAAGCAGAACCGGCTGCGGCCACGCGCGCCGCCCGCACACGTGACGTACGTACGTCAATACACGGACGTTTATACCACCTTTTAAATGTTACTTAAGTACCTATAACACCATGTACATTTAAAAAATATATATGCGTCGAGGGATGTAATTATAAATATATTTATCAATATAAAACTATTTACTTTCTCGTGTCTTCTTCGGTCCGTTGACACAATTTCATCATTCATAATTATTATTTTGTCATAATGTACAATACATACCATTAAGTACAACTGAAGAGAACGGAATGAAAAATTATAAGAATGAGGGATAAATTACAATATTAGTATTTGTAAAAAAATAGTAAGCAAATACAGTGGCCGATTAGTCAGATGAGTCGCGCCGGCGGAGCGCTTATCGCGGTCACTCGACGACGCGGGCTGCCCTGCACTTGGCTCCCTGATGGTGTTAATGTTTACAAATTCTCAAACTTTTTATCTACACAGAAATAATTTACATAGGTAACTATTAATATGGCAGTCGAATGTACAACTGCCGTAAAAATGTTCCGATGTTTGTCAAAAATAAAGACGATCTCGATACCCACCAACGATATCAGAATACTGGTAATTTTAATTAATTTATAAGGTGAGTGCAATCCTTCTAATGTCTCACATCTGGTCTCTCCCTAGAACTGCCTAGAACTCCCTTATCTATTATTTATAAATAAATAAAAGCACTTCAAACACGCAGTAACTACAAGGAAGCACGATTCTGCAAAAGTAAGTATATTCGGTATAAAATATGTGTTCCAGAAAAACCGTCTGTCATGAGCAGTGGCAGCTGTTTCACAATGCAATGTGAACGTAGCCGCTTGCGCCACGGAGCACTGGATAGTATCTTGTGATTAGAATTATGTCGCGATACGAAGTCAAGTGTTTACTGCACTTATTACATAAACATAAAATTGAATTCTAACGAGATATGCTACTTACTGACAATGTATAGATAATAATATGAACAAGTACGACTCTCTAACTCGCCAATTAACTGTATTTACACATGCGTAAACTTGGAGATTAGACTTCCTGCGTAAAAATATTGAATAAAATGTTAAACAAAAACTTTTTATTTAAAAATATAATCGCCCTCAATATTAATTAAAAATAACTTAAATGGAAAGTCGATTAAAATATAGTTAAAATATCACGACGTGGACTGTTTGCATCAGTAAAATAAGGACTCAGGGTTTTAGCAGGGAATACCCCTGCATCATCACGCCTGCTCGGCCCTCCTAAACTCCTCAATTGGGATACAAAGTCTAATGGATGAAGTAAGGTAAGGTAGCCGTAAGAACCGAGATATATATTTATAATCTTCAGATTCCTAAGTTTTATGGTTTATGCGGGAGAAGGTCTGTCGCATCTGATTTGAGAAGTTCCATTTCTAAATTAACACATAACATTCACGTTAGGTTTTTATAGTTTTTATACTGAATATTCATGACAATGGGCTCAATAAAAGCTGACTTATCTTAATTTATATAAATAAATGTAGTAGCTTTAAGGAAACCTCCCTTCAGTCAAAAGTTATAAATATTATATACGCTTCACCGCGTAAATCATCTAAATTGGTCGAGGGGTCAATTTGATGTGAATACAATCTCATCCTTCGGCAAATGATTCGAGGAAAGGATGGAGAAATAGATATCAGATCGTTATATTTATTATCTCCCTTGAATACTCACCATTGTAAAGGCGACGGAAAGCGGCGCGTAGACCGCCCCAGAAAGTTTGAGGATTTTAGTTCATTACCCAATGAACTGTAGCTCGGTGACGACTCACACAGCACATTTTTTCTGGTCAAACGAAGTCAACGCAAGTCAAACGAACACAACCGAGAGCAGCGACACAAACATACGTCTATTAGCCAGTAATACACAACACAAATGTTTTTATAACACTGAAGAAGCAAATGTGCATGCAGTCCAACTGATGCTGTATGGTTACTGACGCCCATGGACTTCTGTTGTGGCCAATATCCAGTACCATTAAAGTCTTACCTGAGGTCGGGCAAAGTTGCATTGCTACCCTTGAAGACTAAATTGGAACGCCTTGAGTAAATACCTCTTATCACACTCTTCAGATCAAAACACAGCAGCGATTAATACTGATGTTTTAAAACAGAAATCGGTGTGGCGGAAGTCATTCTGCGATCGTAGGCCTACAGAGTCGAATCCCAAAAAGTTCTACCATCTTCCGAAGTTTGAAATGTATCAACAAATCGTGTATATATATTGGTCGAGTAATACTACATATATCTTAAATAATGAGCAAGGGTTGACTATAGAACAGACTGGCAATAAACGGATTGGTAGACTTGACACGCCTTTGACTACATTATGAATTACTCTTAGTGTTTACCTTAACCGTTAAACAAGCGATAACTAGTTTCTAATACGCACATAGGTTCGATAAAATGGTGTGAGAAGCCGGAATCTTACCACTGGGCTATCACTGCCTCTCATAATAACAAGAGATGTGCGACAAGGCATCTGCACCGTGCCGCGGTCGGTCGCGCGTTGATATCTTTACTGAGAGCTGGTGCCGATGGACCAACCGCCGCGCCGAGACGAAAGAAACTGCGAGACTTATGTTATCACAGACCTCATATCGAATCGTTCCCCTCTATTCTCTTCCAATGTTCCCTATCTTCCCCACATGCTCCGACACACTCGCCACACACATTTCATCGTAAAACATGAAGTTGAAATTTATGTTTCCAGCTAACAGGGCTCAGAGTCTGTTACCACTTTAACAATCCAGCGTAACACTCGGAGCATCATCTAATTATAAAGTACTTCGTGATTAGCAGTCCACCACGCCGGTCAAGTGCGATTTGGAAGACCTCGACTGCTTTATACAACAGTTACATATGTGTATCTTTGCATATTGGGATTTCAGGCCAATTTTCCAGTAATCATATGGCCAGACAGTTTGGGATGTCAAAAATATTTGTAGGTAACTGATAACTTAAATTTGAGATACATTTATTAATTTCTAAACAACATTGTTATTATTATTTTAGATAAGTATTATTAGGGTGCGCCCGATTTCGTGAATAACATCTAGTCTCGTTATAAATTCTTCATCGGTAGCAATATAACGAATAAATTCCAATGAGTCAGGCTGCCGAGAGCTGCCTTGTGACGGCTTTCAGGCCACATCATCAGACTAGCTCAGTGGTACCCGAATCCTTGTTGTCATCGCTTTAACTAATCTATAAAAAACTGAATAAAACCAAAAATACGTTACATAAACTTTCCTTTCGTTCTTTTTATAATATATACTAATTATTTACGATAAAGACAATTATATAAAGATAAGAAGACATTCTATGTAAATAAAAATATTGGAATTGAATTAACCCTCTCTAATATTAATATAGCGATGTCCTACCACGGCTTACATGCTGTGATTTAAGTGTACGTATGCAATAAATATGTAGATAAAAAATATATAAATAAAAGACTAGAATAAGCGCACCACCGCCGCGGCCGCGGTAAAGTAACTAAAACTTTGCGTTACTGCCGACGGTCTCCGATTGAAATTAATGTGATATACGAACAGGCAGATGGACGGACGAAGACTTAGGCGTGACGATATTTTAAGGATTCCGTTTTGCCTTTTGGCTACGAAACACTAAAAACGCGAACTCCGTTAAGGGAGACCAGCATTATATTTTACTGACTACAGGAGAAGAAGATGAAGGTTGTATCGGACAGTTCGGGCTTTTGCCTCAAGGGAACCATTAGAAAATCCATTTATCAGTGTTTATTCGTGAAATGTGGAATGTTCGCCGTCCGAACACGGATGTTGGAAATGTTAGTGAACCGATTTTAATAACGTTTTTTTATTTTTTATTTTCTATATTAAATTGGTTTAAATGATGAACGTCAATGCGGACACCATTATTACATAGACCCCAGATAATCAACCTCTACTCAACTCATTATCAAACCATATTTAACGTATTGTAATCTGAAAACGTTAAATATGGTTTGATAATGAGTAATGAAATTTCGCAATAGTATTTTGCCGTCGTGTTAATCAAATATATGTTATATAATATGTCAACTTTTTCTCACTAATTTACAACCCTGATAGTACGGAGGCACCGTCCTCGAAACTACAATAATTTAGGACAGTATTTTTTGGGTTCCAACTCCTCCGATCTGATGATACAGAATTAGTGCTTGCTATAAACAATTTAGGAGTTGCTGGTTTTATTTTACTATGCAGTTCTTTCAAAATACAAAGACACATTAATTTAAATTCCGGATACAGGACGTCCCACCCAATACGCTTCCGTTGCACTCTCAATGCGTCTTAAGTTGTCCTAAATAACAAAATTTAAATGAATCGACATTGTTGTTAGCTTTTAAAGAGGGCTAAATATATAAACATTGTATATAAACATTGGACACAGTATACAAACAATGTTTTAAATCATATTACATTTTTTAGCTATACTTCATATATTTTACAGAACCTTCGAACCGAAACTAAGGATAAGGTAAGAAGTATTTGGATAGTGTAACGATGATGCTCGTATAAAAAATATATTTAAAGAAGTGTAAGGTCTCACGTTTTAACTTTTTCTTTACATAAGTAATGCTGCTTCTAAGAAGTACCGAGAACTAAGATGGAGATGGTTGGAAGGCCTCAAATATGCAATATACCTCTGTCACCCAAATAATAATAATAATTAAAACTGGCAGTGTAAACATTATTGGCGCAATATCTTCGGTCGGTAGTTTGGTGCTTCTAGAACACGCCCTGCGACTGAGAATTCTACTTCCTTTTCTTTAATTGTCAATCTGAACGTTATGAATAAGTCTATATTGAGAGAAGGGAATCAACCCCGACATTAAATTAGGTTCACCGAAAAATTGTGCGCCGCCCCGAGCTCTACTGGTCTGCGGGGACACCGGGAGCGGTGGCCGGCGCGGGGGTGGGGCGCGGGCGCGGGGGCTGCGGCGTGGCTGCTCGCGAAAGGCAACCCCCCTCCGCGCTGCATGCTCTTTCCGGCAGAGTCACGTGCTTCTCCGAACGTGTGTGCGTGTGCGTAGTTAATACTCACACGCATCCGCCTCGCCTCTCGTTCTCGCAATGCTCGTACACTGTTACATGACCCGCTCACGTCTTTTAAAGTAGCAGTTATGTAGATAGGTAATATCTATCAATGTGTCAACCCCAAGTGGGATGAATTCACTCATAGATATGTTGCTTATGTTTCTCCTGAGTTGGAATCTGACTTGGAAGTCGCACCATTCACACCAGATTACCAGGCCACCGGGTAATGACACTGTTGTGCCCATCTTCAATAAAGCAGCATGGGAGCACAAAGAGTTCCGGCATCTCCAAATGCGGTACTGGTTCCACGTTATTTGCCCCGTCCATTTCATTGACTAGGCGACGGCCTACGGTCCTCGATTTTGGAAGGCCGAGGGTGAAGACTCTGCGACATGATCACGACCTCCTCGGCCCAACTCGACGTCTCTCGAGTGATTTAATGTAAATACTATCTACCGAACCCACGATTGGGAAATTGCTTGTAGTTCTCGTTCGTCTAGGAGTCGCCAATGCAGTGGCTGTTTTAAAAGCTCTAATTTCACTTTTTTCCATCTAGAACCGGAGTTTTAAATGCAAAAAGTGATCGGGTTGTGACAGCGTTCTGCGAATGCGCGAAAAGCATGCGCACACTAACATGGCCCTACCACCACTCAAGATACCAAAACAATTACATCAGGCGAGCTTAGACCCAGCGACAAATGGGACAAACTTAGTAAGTTGTGACAATATTTTATTTAAATGGTCGTTTTTCAAGTGAAGTTCACTCGGACCGGCGATGTTCGGGGTATGTGTGGACGCATCGAATTAGCACGATTTCGCACATGTCATATATCAAAGACAGTCAAATATATTTAATATAATTAAATTATATCTTCGACAACGAGTGCCTCAATCTAAGGACGAGATGCAAATATGTTTGGAACCACAATTAATTGTCGTATAAAACAAATATATATGAATATCGAATATTACTTGATGGCGGAGGGCGGATGCGGGGACTCTCGGCGCGGGAGGGAAGCTGCAATTAAACCGAGTCACATGACTGCGCGACCGCTGATTGACACGCGCTACTTGTACTCCCCGCGCCGCGCAAACGACCGACCCTCCCCTCCTACCCTCTCGTCCCTCGCCATGTCGTCGCGGGAGCTTTGCATTTTGCAACAAACAATGATTACGAATGTGAGTGCGATGTGCGGGAGCAAGGGCAAGGCCTCGCGCCGGCATATCGATAGATTCTGATACGTCAACGGACGACAGCATTGGATTCGGATGGGCTCGTCTTATGGATGGGAAAAACATAATCGCTATCTAAAATATTTTGATGAATGACCTAGTTAGTACAATTTAATACATTTATGATTCATACTTTGTATTTATCAGCTTCTCGAAAGCTTCTGTCTGTGCTGAAATTATTCGTGTCTTAAAAGTTCAAGTGTACCGCAATCGCTGTAATCGCAAGCCGATTGTAGTGAGGGTCATCGACACACATCGCGGGCGAGGAGGGCGGCGGCGAGCTCGGGGCCGGTTCTCACGGCACAAGGACGAAGGGCCGTGCCGGGGACGTCATGTGACCGGCGGTGAGGCACCCGCCGTGGCTGACGTGACGTCACCGCGCGCCCGTCGCCACGCGCTGCGCGTGCGTCGCCTCCCACTCGATTCTCGTTTAGAAAGTCCATTTTGCCCCATCAAACGTTTCTCTCTCGCAAAGGATTTCCCCGTAGGGCTTCAAAGGTTGGAGCGAGCGTGTGACCGGCGCGCCGAGTTGTTGGCGGCGTAGGGGGCAGAGGCAAGCAGTCACTCCACATAATCATTATTTTTATACCCTGACCTATCATATGTGGATATATATCATTTTAACTAAAAATAAAAACAATTAGTTTATTAGTTTATTTTATTTGATATGTATACGACAAGAATGTATGTATTGTATGTATGTATGACAGATTCTGGCTATTCATAAATAACAGGGATTACGTTGTAAAGATTACAATCATAGCAAGTATATCGATTCTTCAGCTGCTTCGCATCATTATAATGATAAACTTCTGCCTTGATCAATTAGCCTTTATTGTAGTTATCGATTATGAAACGTCGTTAACGACAATGTAGGCGATTAGTTGACACGATCATTGGATACAACTATGTAAATAACGATTGCGGCGGCCCGGTCCACTGCGCAGGCTCACCGCCACCGTCCAGCTGGAATACTGTTGGGAGACTGCTGACAATTCCTAAATTTGCTAAGGTTATGTCCCAAAAATACTGGAATTCTACAACAGGTAATTCCAAGTTTCTTGCTTGTAATTATATCGAATGCGTCAGTCCGATAAAAGGAGACGTAGGTCTTTAGAAAGAAACCGGAAATATGTTGTTAATTAAATCAATCGACTTCGTTGTATACATGTAAATTCAAATGAAAATGCCTTCATTTCGAAAAGTATTCCTCAAAGATCGCCATAATGTTAATAAATTAATGTCAGTCATTTTGAGCTTACATTGAGAGGGTTACAAAATGCGGCTAGCGGGAGCACTGTACAGACCACATAACACGTTGTCGGTAATCATTTATTTATAGCATAATTTGTGATTTTCCTCAAACCACAGCTAACACAACGTCAAAATCCAATTTGAAACAGCTGGGGACCGCATGAGAATAATAAAGATTTAAATATATTCCATCAAATGAACATCGTATGAACATTCATTTATGTTTTGTAACATGAATTCATTTAATGAATATATGGAAACTGGGACCTTTCCAAAAAAAAACTGCTTGATTAAGAAAATGAAACGTCAGGTTCTCTATTATCTTGGATTATTCAAAGTTATGACCGCATTAGCAATTTGCTAGTAAAACGCTGAAGGAAAAGGTCGTGTAGGAACTTACATGTCCGAGAGTTATTTATGATGTTTTCAAAATCAATTCGTATTTTACAATGTCCAGCTGTAGGTCAGTAATGGCTCGATGGCGGTAATTGCCAGAGCAGCGTTGATTGCGAATACTCGCCATTATCGGCAGCCATGTAAATTGGTGACACGATGCTCGTAGTATTTTGAATGGTTTTTATGAACCGGTTCCATTTATCATCACCTCTAAATACCCGTTTAAGTTATAACAGACATTGACTGAAAGTGGTCCACCGCTGTTTACATGCAAAAACTTATATGAAATGTTACACAATAACATACCCCGCCACTAGCTTGAACGATCTTATGCGCGTAAAATATTTACGCAAGAGCAAATTTAAAACTGTTCCAAGCACAGTTTATGACAGCCTGGTTACCTTCAAAACTGTTATGAAAAAGTAATGCGTCGAAATATAAGGATAATGTTTAACGACGTATGAATTTATTTAATGTGTACTTATTTATTTTTCCCCAACACAGGGGCCTCGTGCGCGGCGCAGCCATGCAGTCGTCTGAGCTTGTAGCTTGTGCAAATGAATTCAATATAGCAAAAACAAAAATGGAACATAAAATGTGTTTAATATCGAGTTCCCGCGCGAACAGGCGAGCGGTATCAATCAGCGGCGCACGCCGCGCGCCGCCGACGATCGATTCCTCGTTTAGTTAAATGATTTCAATTTAACCTCACATTCCCCCCTCTAACCTCTCTTCCTCCTCACGTTTCTTACTACAATGTAACTCGTTCTGTCAATTCCTTAGATGTCATGAAAAATACTATCCGAATGGCCTTGTGCGGAGCACAACAATTACACTATCCGAGCACGGTTTCCAGTTTTTCCAGAGTAAACAAGGACATTTGTTGCCTTCCGCTATAATTCTTTTCTTAGTTATTGACGGGATGTAGGTATTGTTACGTTGGGGTTCAGAGATTAATTAAAAATGGTTAATATGCGAAAACTGTGTTATATTCCCGTAAATATATGTAGATAAATTGCAAGTCTTGCAAAAATGGTAGCCGTCGAAATTTGTAGTAGTTTATTCCCCTACGTCTATTACTCACATAAAAAGAAAGAAACCTCTTGTTCCACCGACTTCCCCGAATAAGACATGCTATCATTATGAATTCGTCGCATATATTTTCTTCGTGTTAGAGGAAAAAAATGAAAGTGGACTTTTAACATGCGTGGAATGTTAACCGTCACACAAACGACAATTTTTTCTAGAAACCTAGATCGATCGGGAATGTTAATTATTTTTATTCACATAACATTAATTTGAATAGCGAAATTGTTTATATGTAAGAATAATTCCCTACGATTTTACACTCTAATATTGTACTCACGTAGATCAATCCGCTGGTACCCTGGAATCTGTTAATGATTAGACCTCAAAACAATTGCAAGAAGCCCAAATACAGTTAGGACTCCATGTTCCATTGACTACTTCGAGTGGCTACTTACCGTCACCATCATTAAATTATCGCAATGCTACCATATTGGCATCACCACCAAGTCCGTGCGGGTAATCCATCCGAAGACTGAGTTAATTTTGAGATATACATTCCCAGCTCGCCGCAGCCGTGGCCGCGGCCACGCCACGATGGCCCGACTTATCGATTCCGTGCTGCTTTCTTCCAAGCGCGCCTGCAAGTTTTTCCGGTCGCTAGCGTAGATGAATAATATATTACGCGTGAGCTCCATGACGTCTGTACTAAAATTGTATGTTCGATTTTTCAAGTACTCGGTTATGACGTGTGTTTAAATGTAAATTCATGAATCCATCAGTATTAAATAATATTATTAAATATATCAAATTCTATATTTCGTGTGGCGTGTTACAGCACCGCTTCCCCTCTTACGTGCACGTTGTAGGAGCCGACTAGGGAATGAAGTCTAGGAGTATATTTCATTTCATTTGGTTTCACTTCTTACTTCTTACTTCATGTCTCCGCAACTTAACATGGGTGGAGCTTTTAGGTTTTGTGAATACTTTTGTCTCCATTGTCTTTGTAGATCGTTTCTGAGTGTTGGTTCCACTGCTTAGTTCCAGTAGTGGGTCGAGAAGGAGCATCCAATAAACAAATCGTACAGGATTTTCAAAGGCGGTAGAACCCTTTCTGGGTTATTACAGTGGTATATACGCTGCCGTATTCTAGTTTGAAGGGTGTTACAAGGGAGAAACACTTATTTAAGGCGTTCCTACTTAGTCATATTTAGTATTGATGGCCACTGACCAGCACATGGGCTATATGTTCATTTGCTACTTCTAACCTTTAAAAAATGTCCAGCGGTGGATTTATTATGGCTGTGTAAATGTACATATTAGAAATTAATAATCACTTGCTGTAAGAAATCTGTGTTATATACATATATAATATATCTAAACATTTTCTCAACATTCCAAACACACGTGGAGTATATCAACCTATGCCTTCGACATACAAGGACCCCGCAGCCCTCAAACCACCACGCTAAGGTGATCGTTAGCGAGACCGGCGGGAGTCGCAAGAGACGGCATCGTCAGGGACGCGCGGCGCGACACGTCGTGATTAACGAGATGAAAGCCAATGCTCGCGAGGATGCATCTCAATAAAACTCAAAACAGCTCCTTACATGGACGTTGTCCACCGCAGCTTGTTCGCTGTAGAAGTAGTTTGTACTAGAAGAAAACGTAAAGTGTTAATGCCATGATTAGTATATAACTTGGAGTATTTATGAGATAACCTTCTCCGTGTGTATCTTCTCTAGAGACGGTGACGAATGCCTGAGATGGGGTACCAACTACCGTTGGACCACGTGTCCCTCTAGTCAGCACGGCGCGACAGTGGATGAGCGGGGTTGCGGACATTTGCAGTAGGGGGTCTAGGATACAGGAAGACAACTTGCTTTGGGGACTCAAGTTTTATATTCCCCGGAAAGAGCCCAAGTGGGATTGTGCTAGATGATGCACCATACATTCCTTTGGGGCTCCCAGAGTCTCCCTACCTGCGTTGCGCTTTCAGGGAGTTTTAGTGAGCGAGAGTCTCACTAAATTCTCCGCCATTCTTAAACAATAGGTTCCATATGTTTTCAAATATCACCCCCTCCATGGTTACAAAAAAAAAACAACAAAAGATAGCTATAAGTAACATGTAAATTTTTCCCGCAGGCGCCTATGACTTAACGATTACGGGACCGCAGACATATTGCAAGTCTCCCACGCTCACACTCCATACATAATGAATTAGATATTGTAACAGAGACACTGATAAAACGAGTTAATAAAGAAATTTAGAAAAAAATGGAATGAATCGAAATTCGAGGCTGACGAGTCTCGAAGGTCGAACGTGTTCAGAATGAGACGTGCCCCGTGTTGTATTTTACTATGTGCTGACATAGACCTGATGTGGTCTGAAATAATATAGATCTCTGAAATTTAAGAGTTAGCTATAAGAATCATTTTAACAGTTTTCAACTACCTCTAGCATTTTGAAAAGATGTACATTTTACTATTATTAGTTAGTATAATTTATTATAAATCCAGTTTAACATAATTAGCAAAGTACATTGAATTTATAGAGGATTACATTTATGTTTTACTATATATAACCGTAGATTTTAATCGTAAGATTAATATAATCAAAGAGTAATTTTAGTGGATAAAATATATCGTCCCATACGTTTGACATGAATTCAATACACGAGAGCATTTGAGTGCTGCCAATGAGCCACCATAATGAACTTATTATGTGAGGGTGTGGCGCGGCAGGGCGTACTGCCCTGCACACTCGGCAGCACCTAACACTCCCTGCAGAAGTGACGTAGGTCGCCGCGGGGTCCGTCGGCGGTCGCGGCGGCCGCCGCGCCGCGGGAGTTATCTTCGCGATAAAAATGACACGAAAAATTGATTACCGCTGACGAATCCTTATTTATAGTTTTGTTTCTATTTTATGAACTATTGAGCGCTTCCGCAATGATCATTTTAGTCCGAAAAATGAGCGTCGTGTACTATCAGAGTTTAAGATGAACTACTTGCTAGGCCGAGGTACACTCGAGACCATCATGTTTGAGCTAAACAAAGAATAAATATTATTCAGAAGTCTGAGATTTGGAGATAACTGCCTTTTGTATTACAAAACACAAAAACACGCATTTTATTTTGTTTATTTGTTTAAGTATACGGACAGAATACCATTCCAAGTGGAAATAACCGAATCAATTTCAATTTATAAAGTACGCACATTGAGTAGTCTAAACAATATATTAGATTTATGTGTACCGGGGCGGCTGATTACCGACTACCGTGGCAGACATCCCATGAGCTTCATCTCATTGTAAATTACTCAGCGGTATTAACCCGACGACTCCAAAGTACATACCTCAAAAGTACAGTACCACAATGCATTTACCTGTACCAGGACGGAGATCTTACCGAGTACCTCTCGAACCCATCATCCAAACCTTGGTCATCATCTCACACACACACGCCAAAGTCAATATAACGAGGATAAGGACAGTAGGATATGACCACCGCGGCCGTGGATCCAGTGATCATCGTTCGACTCCATCGCCAGATCCTAAAAATCATTTCAATATAAACTGCTAGAGACTAATCTATGTAATAAAAGTCTGCTAAATGAGCAGTAATTAATTGCACTTGATTCAAAACATTTGCAATTCCTGTTCATCTTCATGAAAAGGATGGGATCGTGGAAGCAATAAAACATGATAATCTTAACAACAAAAAAACTCTTTCTAGCTAGCAACTCAGCCCAATTGTATTATTTGCATTGATAACATTTTCTTGTATGTTAGTTTTCGATTCACTTATATTTTCATAATATTTGGTTACTGAGAAAGCATATAGACGGGTTACGAATGTTATATCTGAAATCAGCACACAACAAGTTGTTTGTTGGGACGACGAAACACGAGAGACGATATCCAAACAACAAAGCGTTGTGTGTGAGCAGACACTGACAAATTGGCTTTAGTATAATCGATCACGCGCTTAAGTTATTGGCATATAAAGGACAAGTTCGACTACTAATAGGATCCATTTTGCCATGAACATGATAAATACGTACTTTGTGTATGTGCTGAGTGCATGCTTTGATTAATGACTCATTTTATCAATGCCTACGAACTTAAGTACATTAACAGTAAAGTTTGGGCTCACCTTAAAATAGCTTCAGATTTGTCAAACCAAAGCTTTGCCAATAACCACAGCAGAGCATCGAAGAGCAGTCGACGATCCGTTGCTACCTCATTACTGAGCTCGACCCTCCTTCCCTCCCCCGTAACGCACAGAATGTACAGGACTTATGCCAAAGTCCACCGGGTGGACCGACCACGAGTCGGTAGACGTGACGCTTGTTTGAAAACAATGTGAAGAACTCAGGTTTCCTTTAGACGTTTCCTTCACCAATAAAACTGATTGGTTCGTCGAGTCGAGAGGTTCGTTTAAACTGTAAACAATTATCGCCCATTTAGATTGCATAATTCGTGTCTGTATATATATCATACATAAGTATTATAATACACTTATAGTAAATTACGCTCGGGACTAGAAACTTCGTACATACAATTATGCATGTTGTAGGTGCGCTCGCTACGAGCCCGGAGCATGGCGTTCATGGCATTCAATATGAGATAAGAATGTCATAAATATGGATGAAGCGCGCTAATTGAATGCATTAACAATGCAAACGTTAAATATTCACTGAGCACCGGATATTAAATATAATCCAGCTGAGCTATGGAAACAAAGATATCGTAATGTAGCTCATGTAAATAATAATGCAAATATTGTGTATTGACTGAAGTGTGCACGATCGCGCCTTTATTGGTGTCTGAGGAGCCCGGAGGCCGCGGCGCTGCCCCGCCAGGTGCTCCCGGATCGCGCCGACTTCACCTTGCCCCACTTGCCGCAACGCCGCCGGAGGGCTCAGTGACGCAATGCAATCTTCTCGGATAAGCTGATAAACCCGCGAGATAAAGTACAATTTCGATTGCCTCATGTTTTATGCGATCGTCTTAAGTGCACGCCGACCGGGCGAAATATCTATTTGTTTCTTTTGTTCTTTTCCTTTATTATTTGGTTGTGCTAATGTTGATCTTCAATGCTTCCCAATATATTGCACAGTAACATACCATGTACCTCGTAGCTAGTAATGCAGGTACTAAAAGTATACCCTAATGGCGTGTTCCTGGTACTATCTTTATAAGCAAAAAGAAGGAAGTTCAAAAACTAAAACCCGCCTACTGAAAAATCACGCTCTAAAAGGTATGAAACAAAAAAACATGCTCATCTAAACTTGTTCTGTAGAAACTATTCAATATTTATTGTTTGTTAAATAAACAACTTACACTTTATATATTTTAATGTATTTAATATACATTCATAGTGACGTTCAGATGTCGTGGCGGTGGTCACATGCCATCTATCCACACAAAGCAGTATATTCTAGCAGTAATAAACATAAGCTTTAGGGCAAACTTGGTAAGCAGCGATATTCTAGTGGTTAAGATTCCGGCCTCTCAAGCTGGATGCCCTAAGTTCGAATCCTGCACGCAACTATGATTTTTTCCAAATTATTGGAAATGAATTATCATTTGCATTGACGATGAAAAAACCTACACATTTGAGAGTTTTTTATAAAGTTCTTAAAGGTGTGTAAAGTAGGATATTAGTTGGTTTCTCAGAAACGGCTCTAACGATTTGGGTTACATTTCGTATTTAGAAAATATTTTTGCAAACTTTTGTTGGCTGTTCGAAATTTCAATTCTTACTAAATATTATCTTAAATTTAAATATTTTTTAAAACCTTGGAGCGTGCGACGTGGTCCCGCTTGAAAGAAATCACTTAAGAAAATATGTATTTAAAGTTCTATTTATAAACAAAATTTTATTACATATGTACTTATTGAACGCGTCTTTGATCAATAACTTATTTGACTGACTTTAAGAGTCAACCTGTGGTAATTAATTTTATTTTTCACAACCCTCTTAATTTATTGTTTTTTTATCTGTTAGGATATTCTGTACAGCCCTTTGAATAATGGATATTGTCTTAATTAAATGCTTTGTTTCGAAATCATAATAAAGTTATTAAGGATACTCATACATTTTATGAGGTGCGTGTCACGTTAACGCGCTATTTGTGAAAAGTTCGCCTCGATACCGACTGTTACTGTCGTGGAGATAGAGCCCTGCGATTGACGGGCACACAGACCGGCGTCGCAACAGGTTTGGCCAACTCACACTGCGCGCTACTGTGTGGATTAAAGGGAATGGGTTAAGCTGGTTTATACTTACATTTTTCCTGCAAATTTATAATATATTACGTTCATGTTTAATTCAACGACGTCATCCGGCCTTTAGACAGTCATGTGATCCCGCGAGGATGCAGTCAAACTAACGTGCCGACGCGCCACGTCCTCGCCGGAGCAGCGAGGTTTCCTGCATATCACATTATTTTCTAACGGCTGCGAATAAAACTGTGCGCTCCCGCTCAGTGGACAGTGCTGCCGAGCGCCGCGCTACCGTGTAACAACATGCCGATATAAACACTGGATAAAATGTTTTTATATTAATAAAATCAATATCTGTGATAGATCAATATTCCTAACTGTATGTACCGAATGGACGAGGCAGCTTCCCATCTCACGATATGATATGAAATGAAAATGACTTTTGTGACACAAAAGGTTCTTCGTTACAGTTACAAGTACGTGTAAGAAGCAAAATACCAATCTCCGCATTAAGCAAAATTATAGTTTTATATACTTCAATATCTTCACAGACTTAACATATTGCGAAGATAATAGATAAATTCATTCATACGATTTGACTCAACTCTTGAGAGATCCGGTGCGACCTCCGCCTGCACTGCGACTAGTGTCACATCTACTGCCGATGGTACAAACTCTGTACGATACTTACGAACGTAACAAAATATTTTTTTGTATTATAATCTTGTGAAGGTGTCTATAAAGGTGGTAGGCGATCCAGGATTCCACTCACGGAACACGACTGCCACAAGTATTTATGCCTTTAATGGCAGTTTTAAATACTATGTTCTGGATTGAAGGGCCACATCCTTCCGATATCCTTAAGATAGAAATTGACACGAAGCATTCCAACATAGCTGCCGCTAGCTTGCTGGAGGTTTTAAAGCCTATATATCTGTCGAACGGAAGAAAATATACATTTATGACATGTTATTCGTTGGGCAATATTACAGAATTAGAAAATGTTTACAGAAGATACAACAATGTAAAAAAAAGCTAAATAACATTTAATTTTCTTTGAGAATGTGTAATAGATAGGACTCCGTGGCTGGGCTTCTGCCCTACGGGTGTGGTGAAAGACACATAATACAACTTAGCCCTCGGTACATGTTTTTGGCTTAATGTAAGACTCCCAATTTATTCTTGAAGTTCTTCCTTGTAATAAATTCGTATACTGCTGGAACACTGAGATCACGTCGATCTTTTCAATAATTTAGATTTTTAGAAAGAAAAGTGTGTTGTCCTAATGTCGGAAGTAGAGTTACCCTGTCTAAGGTTTAGGGATTTTGATTTTTTAAAATTAGGAAGTGGTTTTGAACTTAATAAAAATCAGCGAAACTTGTGGAAATATATACGTAACCACACCACCGCCATCGGCCACCACCAGCCGCCAGCCGTCGCCAGGCGTGCCGCCCCGTCATCTCGCAGACGAGTGTTAACTACGCGTCGACCCAATATTGGAAGACCGTTAATTATTAGTTATATTTCTTAAATAATACCTACTTTACATCTAACTAACTGGCACTAGAAGAAAATAATATACTAGTAAATACTCTTCACTTATTATTTCATGTTGTTCGTTTGTTACGTTGGTACCAAAATTTCCGTAACAAAGGGACACGCAACCCACCTAACACCAAGCGGTCACTATCACCATGGGCCTTAGCATAAATCGCTCATAGAACTATACCGTGCATTACTTTAAGCTAAATATTACATCGGAACAACAGTTATTTTTCGTCATGCATTTCCTTTGCAAAGAACTATTTCCATAAAATGAGGTTTCCATGAGTTCCAAATGAGATACAAAAGATCTATGAAATTGATGAATAACAAATCTCCGCGGGAACGCCCCCGTGTGAAATTGGACTATCAAAAATTAATAAATTGCAATGAAAATATCGTACTTCATTAAGGTTGCTGTGAATTACCTATTTACCAATCATAATAAAAGCCTTTTTATAATATACACTAGATCTCCCTTTTCTAATATTGTAAGTACTCTTAGAACAGATGTATTGTAGGTTGACTTTAGAATAGTTAGTTTAGATCACAATTGTTTGTTAGCTTCGCTCCGTTGTACTTTTGTACGGCTGAGAAGTGAAGGAGATACTTAGGGAAGTAGTTAAACTGCTAGTAGTATGAAACAAATGCGTAGACCGAAACTCACAAATAAGTAATCAGAAAGCGACTTCGTCTAAGTTAGGCACAAAAACGTCATTACCTCTGGTAGGCATAAACCTTCCCAGATGGAGTCGATCGATAGCGGTGGTCCGGTTGGTGCGTGCGGGGCGCGAGGCGGGCGGGAGGCGGCGGATCCCCAGACTCGTGACGTCGTCGTGACGTCAGCGGTGCAGCGCGTCTCGCCACGCTCATGTGCAGCCGGCGGCCGCACGTCGGCCGCAGTGTAAAGTTAACGTGTCCCTTTTCTCGTTATAGAATTTGAAAATCTTAATATTATTAATCACCATCTTCTTTAATCGCTGCAAAGCATAAACAAGAAGCCAAACCCAGTTCAAAGAGAAATAAGAAGTCCGACTCGTATATTTATATAAGTACAATAGATGACCAACAATTGCTGCCGTCACTGTCACTGTTAATTATTGAATTTGTATTAACTTCTGCTCGCATGAGGTTGATTCCCTTTCAAAATGTATTTCAGTAAGTAGATGTAATTTTTCAATAATAAAAAATATTATCAGAATTAGTTGAGTACAGCGAATATTGTTTAATATTATCTATGACAAAAGTAAATAAAATCTGTGTATATTTTAAATGCTTATGTAGACGCTTCGAATTTCTTGTCACAAATAAATATATCTGTGCCTAGAACATTGAGTAGATTTATGAAAATTCTGCCAGGTCCAATCTGGCCAATGTTCTTCCGTACAAAGACTATTGAAGAGCTACAACAGTATCCACAATTCTTACGTATCCACTTACATTAATAACAATCGCGAAAGCCATTTCATAAGAAAAGCTGTAAGTTGACATTTTCTCAAACTCACTTAACAGTTTTAAAGCTATGTATTTAAAACGAACTTGGTAGAAACGTAATATAAATGAATGAGCATTTATGCGCAGCCCGAAAATATTATTACGAATTTATTTATATATTTTTTTAATCCGTTTTTTCTTCTTAATTAATTTAATATATTGTGGTGTCTAATTAATTTAATGCATATTAATGTTAAACCTTAATTAATTTTATTTTAAATTACATTGATTGTTGTTGTGTGCTTGTATTGCATTTTGACTGTCTTGGTGATATTTCGTTAGCGTAACATTAAAATGAAACTTTTAATAATCCGATTTTTAAAAGTAAAAATTAGTTTGTTTCAAATTTAAATTTCCCTTTAAATTTCTTTCTATGGAACTATCGTGTGTCGTAGAAAAATGGATCTGTTTCAAGAACATTTTCGTGCAATGAATTTTACGACTTCAAGTCCAACTTGAAACTTGATGATTCGTTTAATCTACTTTTAGCTTAGATAATTAGCTGTTACGAAAGAAAACGTGCTACAAGTAAAAAAAAAATTGAACAAAACCGGCGAATCACATACGAGGAGATTCAGCACAATCTGCAGATTGGATCGGAAAATGGTCATGATATTCTACACAATCACCTTTGCGTAAGGAGAATTGTTTCTCTGGGTTCCCCACAACCTTACCGATGCTCAAAAGCGGGTGCGCGTGGAAAGGTGCTATGATATGATTGGTAATTTCGAAGTAAGGTTTTCCCGCCGTCTTTACAATATCATAACTGGTGACGAATCTTGGATTTGTCAATATTATCCAGAAACAAAAGAAACAAAGCGCCAGTAACAGTATGGTGATTTCAAAACCAACCAACGCCTACGAATGTAAAACGATCAAGAAGCGCTGTAAAATTTTTGATCGCCAGTTTTTTCTCCTTAACGGGGTACTTAGTATCAATTCTCATAGGAAACCAAAGTAGCACACACACAGTAGGGCACACTACCAAATGTTAGCCAGAAGTTTTTGGTGCTGTGAGCTTCGAGCGACCGAACACGGGACTCCGAGGCGTTTTGCTCCACCACGACAACGCGCACGCGCACTCCGCGATCAAGAGGAGGGACTTCCTAGACACCACCGGTACCGGTAAAACTTTTGGGTTATCCGCTTTGTAGCCCTGATTTGGCACCATGGGACTCATTTTTGTTCCTTAAAATTAAAAACCAGGTCAAGGGGATATAGTTTTCATCGCCAGAAAATGCGCTCACTGTGTTCGAGTGAGTTGTTGAGGAATTGCCTGTCGCGGATGGAAAAATGTGCTTCGTAAATTGGTTCAGACGCATGAAGCTTTGTATAGAGGCTGGTAGAAAGTTCTGTGGAGAGATTTAATAAAAAAAAATATATATTTTATATATGTTTTTTTTCTAGAAACTTTCTGAGTATCGATTGAATGTTCCTGATGTAAATCAGTTGAAGTGCCAAAATTTTGTTGGAACCAGCTTAGTGATTATTACATGAACAAACATACAATCAAATATTAGTCCTTTAAAATTTTAAGTGATTTATCGTGATAGGATTATACTTAGGCTCACGGTTGCAGCTATATTGCTTTTGCTTTTATTATGACAAGCCTGATGATCGTCGACGACAAACATAAATTAATAATATTTTTTTAAATAATGGCGTATATGAATATTTGCTCGTCGTGTTACAGTAGAACTGTAGTAGTGCTGACTGTTCTGATGTCTGTGCACACAATGTGTTCAACGTTAGTCAAGTCGTCACTTACGTTCACCGCTGTAATCATGTTCTCCGTGCAACTCTACAAAACAGTCATTCGGTATGGGGGTTCGGCAAACAAACATAATGACGTAATATTATTTAACTTGGTCACGGGATCGCCGCTGTGGAGAGTGCGTCGCGAAGGCAGACCGGTCGGCGGGCGAGCGCTGTTGGGGGAGGTACTTATGAATCATTTCTCATCTGCACATTAACACTAATAATATACAAAGTGGCTATATTTTACATTTAGAAAACTAGATACTAATCTTAAATAAATAAGATTAAATAAATTAACTAAGATTTTTTTACGTAACTAATGTTGATTCGGTCCCCGATACTGTCATCGTTACTATTTCACAATAGTTCAGTTTCTGACTAATCACAAAGTAACCCTTTATTATAATACATTTAAATTCAATAAGATTTATTTCCTTTCATTTTCTGCGATCGGTTGAAAGCGATGACGGTCAAGGTTGCCGCAAGGTTCGATTGAATCATTTACACGATCACCTAAGAATACATATAAATCAATCTCAAAAGACATTAAAACTACCAGAAACCATTTAAGTACTAGAATTAGATTCGACCTTATTCTTATTGTCACTTTTCATTTATAGACAATTATTAATGGTTAGTTTTTTACGAGTCCAATTAACGCTGGAATCATTAGAAATCTCAGGTTAATTGGCAAATTGAAAATATTTAACTCCATGGTAAAACTAATTTCAAAGAGGAAACTCTTGTTATCAGAATAGAAAATCTTCGGTATTTACTAGAAATGTGTCAGAAGCGGGTAATTTCTGCGAGTATTATGCATTTTATCGAGGACAAGCAATGCACAATATTTACTTGCAAAATCTACCTGTCTGAATACCCGGAGTAGCGTACACCGTAGCGATCATTGTTATACACAATATTTACATTTAACTCAAGAATGTGTTGCTACTCAAGTACATAGATGCGCAAGCGTGAGTGATGTCGCGGCTGTCCCACGATAGTCGGTGTCATTTTGAATATGTACGGCTCCTTACGAGGTTGTAGAAATATCTTACCACCGACGTCCGACAGATTTAGTTAGATTGCTTAAATAGTGATGCCCACGTGTTCAATTTGTTCATGCGTCCCGGGCAGCGCATTATCGCCAAACTTGACGAAGCCTCCGATGGGTTAAGTCAGATTCATATTCATTTATTTCTCACTACAAACATAACTTCAGGCATTAAGTAAAGAACAACAAAATAGTTTAAAGAGACACAATTGTCTGCGGGGGCTGGTGGCTGAGCTTAATATAAAAATAGGTGTGTTACAAGACACCACGCTCCAGCCCCGTGTAGGATCGCTACAGAACGTACACAAGTAATAAATAGTGTTTGAGATTATAAAACATACAAGTTTACCTCAATTGAATGATGGTCTCATTAGATAATATAATATCATTAGATATAAAAGTTATCCATACTTGTTCTCAAAAGTGTGTGTAGCCTATCAGTTCAAACTCGGTTAGCGGGGTGGACTAACTACTTTCCCACCCTGAGAAGGTACTATTACCTAATAGCAACAATCATATGGTATGACGTAGTTTTAATTAAACTTAATAAACAAAGCAAATGCGTAATTATGATATGATAATTGTTATCTAACGCAATATTGTCATGTAGTCGTAAGGTACCTACAGGGCAGAGCCGGTCACGCAGTACACCGCGCGGCCGGACTAATTATATATGCTATAACAAAAATACGCCAAGTAATATGTGATTCTTATACAATCCAATTATTTATTTCGATATCTTTTATGCGCGGAGGAGACAAGTTATGGGCAGTGACATCACCGACCGTATTCCGTCACATTTTCCTTCTGCGTCCGCTCGACTCCGCTCGGCTCGCCGCCCGTCAGATCCTCATCGAACGTACATATAAGTGCTCTTGTATGTTGGACGTAACGAAAATGATGTAAAGCTGTTACATTTTTCAATTCTTTATACGTGTTGATAACAAACAGAGATATAACTATGAAATGTAATGAATAAAGCCTTTTTGTTATCAATATAAAAAACTTTCATTTGATAAAACTATCTGATTTGAAAACTACCCAAAAAAGTGATTGTAACCCAAACTGGCTAGTAGGATATTTAGAATGTGCCACGGCTAGTCACTAATATAAAAATGATGTTATCATTAATGAGTATAAATCTATTTGTGTGAAACCATGTCGTGGTTTTTGGTAACCAGTACGGAACTAAACGTCGCCGTACACAACGAGCGCGGGCAGCGGCGCCCAGCACGCCTCTACGAACGTGCGCTACGAGTCTACGGATCATTTGAGATGGTAATCAATATTCTCTATGTATTGTATATTTTATATTAATTAATCTAGCTTTACGCAGGTCGCGACATGATATATAAAAAATCTTTAAAATTTTACAACACTTGTTAAAAATAAAAATGAAATGTGTTGAGTTTGACAATAATTCATAATATTTTCCCATCGATTTTGACTTGAGTGCAGTATGTATGTAGAGACATTCTTATCCCACGTGCGTCAGATTCTAGTTTCGATTAGATATATTATATAAAACAATCTGCGGTTTGCGCTGCGCTCGCGTCACCCGTTTCATTTAACATGTATGTACACAATGCATTCACTTGATATATTTAATTTACATTAAGTATCTAATTACTAACGTCGTTGCCACGGCCACACGAGGGGTTCCCCAGCCAGGGGGCGGGCGCCAACTAAAGGTAGAATACTCCATACTTATAATTTTGTACCTTATGCAATTTATCTCGTGCATGACGTGGCGATTACTTATACCTATTGAAATAATTCAATTTACTTAAGAATAGTCACTTAAGAGTTAGGTTAGGCACTTATTTAACGGTCATAGCGCATACATTAATTTAATCACTACAATAAAAAGAAATCCTTATAGATTATATATAATAAAAATTATTATTACAAAGTTCCTGGCGTTCGACCCAGGTAACTACCTCGCGGCGCACTTCAAAAACCGGTAAATACTTTATTGACTCGTCGAAGCATTCTTGAGCGGTGGCCAACACCTCTTACCGTAATCATTCAGTTCAGTAAGGGGCAGTTCAGCAAAGAGGAGATTGTAGGAGGATAGACTCTAGCGGTCGATATGAGTCCTCTGACTAACGACTAAAACAAATGAGCACTGCGTCAGATATATCGCGCATTGCATCAAATTGACAAATTGCAAGTCTGGTAGGACGTGCCGGCAAGGATCGCGCCGACCAAGAGACGACGGGACAATGTGGTGGCGGGGGCTTACCCGTCCGTTACGTGATGTAAACAATACTCCGCGTGCGGCGCGCAACCTTCACCCGCAGCCGCGACCCAGCGCTCGACCGACACCTCGCACCATGTAAACCTTCAACGTTTACACAAAAAGGACTACCTAATATAATAGAGACACAAGTACAAAGGAAGGTATTGGAAAAAAATAGGTTGTATTTTCGGTGCCTGCGCTACTTGATTTGTATTTAAAATGAGCAGCAGTAAAACTAAATAAGAACCAACAAACAATGCGCTGCGGCTGGCGGGCGCGCAGTCCGTGGCGGCCCGCGTCCGCCAGCCGCCTAGTGGAATTCACAATCCAAGTCATGCACTTCGGAGGCAATCTCAGTGTTTATTGTTCATCTCATAAAAAATACCTTAGTATACATAATTTGTTCGTATAGAATTTTGAAATCCGTCCTTTTAATTACAGACAATAGATTAGGGTAGTTTTAATCCCACACGTGTCTTAGTGCAAATGTTTGTTTTCATTTATTTTATAAGTTTCTGATCTGCTCCCCTGGCACGGGTTTCTTCTCACAACGAGAAGGAAACACCCAAGCATGTAGGTTTCCTTACGATATTTTCCTTCATCGTTGAAACAAATGATAATAGATTTCTAATACGCATATCAATTCAAAAAATCTGAGAAGTCCAGGGTTTGCCGTTAGACTATGTAATGAGACGCTGTTTTATATATATGCGATTGTTCAATATTAATTTAATGTTCATTATTGCACAAGCCTATTAAAGTAATTGCCTATTCATATATTATATTGTTATTTAATGTTTAGTATTAATTAGTGTAAATGGTTGACTACCCATTTTAATAAAAATAAAAAAAAAAAAAAAAAAAATAAAAAAAAAACCCGTAGTTTACC